>JBBPBX010032083.1:18523-34114 GCA_038048925.1 Garcialebias charrua | reverse complement strand
TTGGTGACCCATGTTACCAACATTTTTGGCAGAGGGACACTTGAGTTTAAATGTCTTATTTAATATCAATACAGTGGTGTGTGTTGTGATGTATCTGGTAAATCAGATTAGATTAAATGTCCAGTCAGTAACTGTTATCCAACAAGGAGATCCATCCATCCGGTGCCCATATCCAGCAACAAGGAGATCATTTAAATTAAAGTTTCATTTCTATTGTGGTTTGACTGCTGTATTTTTAAACCCACTTAACACAAAATTAATGTCATTCAGCTGTGAGGATGGAGAGAAGGAAGAGAAGATGACAGAGGAATCAGGACAGACTGGGGAAGGCAACAGGTTGGTCTAATGCAGGTGGAAGTGAGGGAACAGCTACTTAATCCCAAGCAATAACATGTAAACATTATTTTTAAAAACTGTATTAAGATCTGTAATTTTTACAACTAATATATAATGCTTTTTTGACCATATGACTTAGTGCAGAATGCCACAGACAAAGGGTGAAGGAGACAGACACGAGGTCAGTGATAGAGGAGACAAGTGATGACATCAGGTAGGAATAATTACATTAGGGAGGCAACAAAAACCTATACTGTATACCATGATGGTTTGAATTTCTGATGACCATCTTTCATTGTCTTCTTTCACGGAAAGTAACAGTTTAAATGTCATAAATGTTAAAACACTGACATGGACTCCAGGCTGTTAAGATTTCATATTTTCACTACATAAAATGTTGAGCACTGATTACCACTACTGTTATACATTTTTACTTTATTAAACTTCTTATTTGTTTATCATTGAAATTATCACCTGATATGATATGTAACATAAAAAAATCTGTAATATTGCTACTGTATTTTCTAAGTGCATGACTAAGGGAGGAAAGCTGTATGAGGCGGCAGGTAAAGGGAGCGCGCGCGCGGGGGGGCGCCGTTGATGTTTTCGCATCCACCTCAAAAATATGTAGTTGCACCCCTGTGTTCAGTGCCCTGAGACTACTTCTGTTGTGACTTGATGCTGTGAATACACCAATGTAAACTGGTTGTGCGAACCAAATCTTGTAAGAAAATAAAATGTTCAACACATTCTGACTTTATCTTCTAATTGATGTATTATCACCCCCAAAAATGTGTATTTTGATGTAAGACAGGCTCAGAGAGTCCAGTTTTATTTAACTATTTTAATAAACAAAAATTTGATGACCATGTTACATTACTACGGTGGCCCTGAGGTGCAAAACACATTAACAAATAAGGCTAAACACTTTAACCAATAGTTCTGAAACAAATCAACAAATTCTGAAACACTTTAACAAATTCTGAAACAAATTAACAAATTCTGAAACACTTTAACAAATTCTGAAACAAATTAACATTTTCTGAAACACTTTAACAAATTCTGAAACAAATTAACATTTTCTGAAACACTTTAACAAATTCTGAAACAAATTAACATTTTCTGAAACACTTTAACAAATTCTGAAACAAATTAACATTTTCTGAAACACTTTAACAAATTCTGAAACACTTTAACAAATTCTGAAACACTTTAACAAATTCTGAAACACTTTAACAAATTCTGAAACAAATTAACATTTTCTGAAACACTTTAACAAATTCTGAAACAAATTAACATTTTCTGAAACACTTTAACAAATTCTGAAACAAATTAACATTTTCTGAAACACTTTAGCAAACGAGAGAATCACACGGAAAGGGAATGTCCTAACGAGGCTGACCCGGAAGTGATGACCCGGAAGTGATGACCCGGAAGCGGTCATTTCGACCCAAGATGGACGACAGTCGAGTCACGTTTTGCCCGTTCTGTGGGACACCTATAAGTTTATTAAGCTGTTTTGTTTTTTGTGCGGTCGATCCTTGGAGTGTTTAAATGGCACAGAGCAGATGGATGCAGGAGAGGGGACATCTCAACAACCGGACAATGCTAAACAAAGTACCGTAAGTGCAGCGTAATGTTAGCATTTTTAATTAGCCTGTGAATAAAACATATTAGCGCTATTGGTTACCTCATTTTGATTTTTGAGACCGACCTTTTTTAATTTCAGCAGAACAACCTGGCCCATCATATAAATGTTTCAAAGAGTACCGAAGCTCCAAGTCCAAAGAGCTTCAGGATTTTAACTACGGTCCGAGAGGAAAACATAAAGGAAAAAACGTGCAGGTAAGCTGTACTCACCTGACTCGCTGACTGTGAAACTGTACTAGCACAAATATTAGACCATAGAGAAACACATATGTATGTATCGTGTTTATTTATTGATTTTTTTCTACCTCTTATACGTTAAATTGCTCTCATCTTTGTCACAGATAAACATTGATGGTGCCAAGTGGGACTGGTTTAAAACCTCTAAGAGGGAAAATGGTCCTGTTATTTGTAGACCCAGAGGTAGGAGCACCCGAGATACTGCAACAAGGTGTCCAGAAAATGAGAAGGTTTAACAAGGACATACAAGAAGGACCGTACATCCTGTTGTATCCAGACTGCTCAGAGGAAGTCACTGTGCCTGGATCAGAAAGACCATTCAAACTGGCTCATTATAAAAGGGAACCAGGAAGGCAATATTCCAGAATTACATTGTTTATTTGCCGTAAAACACATTTTAAATGAGGTGAGTGGATGTAAACATTAAATAAAGTATTTTAACTTGTTTCAATCTACTGAAAGATGCATCCACAGTATCTATATGATCAGTTGTTTATTTTTACAGAAGTGGATGATACCTCAGATTCCTATCCTGAAATTGTCATCACATCAAGGAGGCTGAGTTCAATCAAGCAGACACAGTGGTATATCAAACATTCACAAAACATACATTTTTTTATTTTTGGGGGTGGATTACTGCACTTGTAATTTACTTTTTGTGTTGTATTTTGTTCAGTATTTTGTGCAGACAGTTTCAATTGAAATAACAGAAGGATTTTTTTTATATATGTTTGAGACAAGAAAGTTCATATATGTTTGAGACTTAATAATACCTTACTAACTAAAGTAACTTAAACAAAATTGACTCTTGTTGTTTATTTTAGTTTGTAACTTATCAAATATGAAACCAAAGCAGTTTGCCAGGGCTAAATGTTTTTAGTTTATTTTAGAGAGAGAGAGAAAAAGATCATCATTCCGCTGCAGACGAGGGAGGGATGGGGGCGACGTGAAGAAGTGCCTGTGCAGATTACTTCTACTAGCATATTTAGCTAGTTTATACCAGCACATTACGGTGAAGCAATGAATAACCCGAAAACAACCTGAAAAGCTCTGAGGTTTAGTGTACAGTACTAACGTTGGGCACGTTTTATTAAAAGAGGTGGAACACAATCTTATTTATCTTAAATTAGCACAGACAGATACCCTGATGCATGCTCAATAATCCAGGTAGAAAAATCTAAAAAAAAAAGCTAAGTCTGGTCCTCTGGACATTCAAAAAACAAAACAAAGCAACAAAAAAAAAACTGTAGAAACGTTTCGTCTTTCGTCCGGAAGTCTTTCGGACGAAAGACGAAACGTTTCAACAGTTTTTGTTGTTGTTGTTGTTGTTGTTGTTGTTGTTGTTGTTGTTGTTGTTGTTGTTGTTGTTGTTGTTGTTTGTTGTTGCTTTGTTTTGTTTTTTGAATGTCCAGAGGACCAGACTTAGCTTTTTTAGATAGCACAGACAGAGCTCAGCCAAAGCCTTAAAGTCCTCCATCACCGAGCCTGGCTGTTAGTTTAAACATCAGGTGTAATACAAGACAGGTCATGCAGCCACACTGCTGCAATACTGTGGAATAAATGCTGATACTAATTGTTTTATTTTTATTAGTTAATTTAATTGTGTTTTGCAATGATAGGATGCACTTACTGTATTTAGTTTGTAATAAGCCTGGATGGTATTTTGGACTCTGTGCAGCTCCTAGAGATTAAATGTCCTCTAAATAGCTCCATGTCATTTGCACAGTTTCGGTGTTGGCCAAATTGTGACATCAGATGCTTAGAAGATGAGAAGTACCGGTACCTCATTCTAACCAATGGGCAAAGTGGATTCTATGTCCAGGTGAGTAAATGTTGCAATTTTCAGTATATGTACTTATGTGACAGGTACTTGTAAACCTTCATTAAAACATATTGTACATTTGTTCTTCCAGGTTCAGCTGAGTGACGTGCCTGGAGCTGCAGAGCTGCACGCTGGTTATCTGGACACCAACAGAACACCTGGAGTTGGACTTTTCTTTTTTTACAAATACTTTACAGATAAACAGATGAAACACTTCCATAACTTTTACTTTTCAAACATGTTTCCAACATTGATAGATGAATTTTTTTGCAAATAAGATTCAGCTCTGCCACAAATACCTTGAGATAAAATGCAGTAAGCACATAAATATTCATACCGTACACAACACATCATATGAAGCTGCTTTGGAGAAAATACCAGTCTTAATAGTTGTTTATTAGTTTTTAGTTTTATTAAAAAAATTAAACTCCAAGGCATAATATCACCTTCAGACATATTAACTCCATCCATCATCTTCCTCCTGGTTTTACGTCATGTCACAGGGGCAGCAGCTTGAGCAGGGAGTGTCCAGACAGCAACTTCTTCCATCTCTTCTGGGAGGACTCTTACAGACTTCCCAGACCACTCCAGCATGTCCTGGGTCTTCCCTGGGGTCTCCTCCCAGTCTACATGTTAACATACAATAAAATGTACAGACAAAAATAAAAACATTATTTTGCAACTAACATATTTGTTTCAGTTGTACCTCGTTTGTCTTCACAAAACAATCAATGAAAGTGATGTGAAAGTATAATAATATTTAGCATGCATCAGGGTGTAATAACAGATAGCTTTTCAGTTTTCACTTTTTGACATCGTGATGTTTTCAACAGCTGTGCTACATCATCCATTACAAAGCTCTGTCTTAGTTTTGTCAAAGTCATTACAACTTGATCTACAACAGGCAGACAATGAAACAGGAGCAAATTGTTGTAAGCAGGAAACTACTTACATTACACATTTGATGGAGGACATTTTTGAATAGTTGTGTTCTTCCATCCCTGGATCTGACCTGACATCAGGCATCACAGGACGACGTTGATGTTGAGCACAGCTACTCTAATGGAACTGTTACCATTGGTGTGTATAGTTTTAACAGCTCGACATAAAAAAAAGACCAATTCCAAAATTGCTCTATTGACTGAAGTACTAAATTATGGTGTGTGGTGTCAAATGCTTTATAAACATCCTGGAAGAAGATACAACTTTCATCATAAATGTAGCTTCATGTACTCTACAAGCATTAGTTATGATTCTGGTGCCTCCACACATCTATTAAAATTTTGCATGAAGAGGTTCACGTTTAAATTAACTGCTGTACAATTTAATAGCTATGCATTAGACATGTAACTCAGTGGTTTTTGTTTCCTTCCAACTCACAGATACAGTGTGACTTGTTCAAGATGGACTCGCTCATAATGTGCCACCTACAAGGCTGAAATTTTCAAGTGTCACAAGTGTTCTTTAAATTAAGAATATAATCAGTCACGTGCTGATTGTGGGCATGCATGTGGGCCAAGTCTGTTAAAAAAATATTTAATGAACACTGATTTGAAGTATGCTGTGTTCACATATGGTTTTGTTCACAGACAAGTTGAAGAACTGTGTATTGAAAAGGGCTTTTACATGTTTTATTTGTTTTATGTCTGTTACTTTTTACAGTATGTCCTTTACCTCATTTTATTGCGGTTGCACTGTTAATTAACAAAGATTTACTGTGACCTTTTATTTATTTATATCTTGTAAATTCATTTATTTTCTGAAACGCAAGGTGTTTCTGAAGGGTGCTACTTTGTAGATAGTTTATTACATTGTTATTATTTCTATGAACAATGTCTAGCTGCATCCTGCCGGCCAGTCACGTATAGGTGTAACGGACTGACATCAGGACGTGGGTTCGAGTCCCGGTCCTGGCAGAAATTTCTCAAGCAATTTAAATGTAGCAATGGAATAATTGAGCAAATGTACAAAACAGGTACAAAAGCATGTCAGAAATGCACCTTGAACAGGTGTGGTTACAGCTGTACAAAATAAAACACTACAAAGGCAAAGTTTATCATATCAAACTTTAATTGGGCAACTATTTTACAAAAATTGAAATTAAGTACAGAATTCTTCCATAAAAAATATAAAAACATTCAGGACTTTCCTGAAAATACATTCATGGTATAGATAAAATACCAAAAAGACTGTGACCTTGCTATAACATGTTTTCTTTCTGTGAAATATTTACATGTGAACTTCCCAGATTTACAGTATTTTCAGGTTTTTAATTTGCATAAATATATGAAGATATAGAATAATAATAATAAAACTAGAAAGTTCCTGGAGAAACTTCGACGGGGGCTGCCAGGCTACTACCCGTTAGCAGCCATCCTGAATACAAATGGCTCCAAATGTTAATAGCACATATCACGGAGCCAAATAAAATTCTTGAAATGATAGTAAAGGTGTTTGGGTTCATTTTCAGCTACGATTACACCAAATTTCAACTAAATAGCATTAAAAATGGCTGAATTATGGTGTTTTTTCTTTTTAGCTAAGGCGGCCATCTTGGATTTTTATTTTCGTTTTTTGTACGTGATAGAGAATGTCGTCAGCTACAACCTCACCAAATTTCAGCTCTCTATGTATAAAGATGGCTGAGTTATGGCATTTTTTCTCTTTTAGCTATGGCGGCCATCTTGGATTTTTATTTTTGGTTTCGGTACGTAATACAGAATGTCTTCAGCTACAACCTCACCAAATTTCAGCTCTCTATGTATAAAGATGGCTGAGTTAAAGCCATTTGAATGTAGCTATGGCGGCCATCTTGGATTTTCATTTTTGGTTTCCGTACGTGATAGAGAATGTCTTTAGCTACAACCTCACCAAATTTCAGCTTTCTATGTATAAAGATGGCCGAGTTATAGCCATTTGAAAGTAGCTATGGCGGCCATCTTGGATTTTTGATTTTGATATGGAATATGATAGGAAACATTGTCAGCTATCACCATACCAAGTTTCAGCTCAATATCACTAAAATTGACCATTTTACAGTATTTTGACTTTTTTGCGTTGTCGGCCATCTTGGAAATTGGATTTTCAATTGAAATTTATTAGGGATCATTGTCAGCTACCCATTTGCCAAATATAAGTTCCATATCTCCATCAAAATGGCCGCTTCACCTAATTTGCTTGTTCAAATGGCCGCTTCACCTAATTTGCTTGTTTAATTCAAAATGGCCGACTCACCTAATTAGCTGGTTTGATTCAAAATGGTCGACTCACCTAATTAGCTGGTTTGATTCAAAATGGCCGACTCACCTAATTAGCTGGTTTGATTCAAAATGGCCGACTCACCTAATTAGCTGGTTTGATTCAAAATGGCCGACTCACCTAATTAGCTGGTTTGATTCAAAATGGCCGACTCACCTAATTAGCTGGTTTGATTCAAAATGGCCGACTTACCTAATTAACTAGTTTGATTCAAAATGGCCGACTCACCTAATTAGTTGGTTTGATTCAAAATGGCCGACTCACCTAATTACTGGTTTGATTCAAAATGGCCGACTCACCTAATTAGCTGGTTTGATTCAAAATGGCCGACTCACCTAATTAGTTGGTTTGATTCAAAATGGCCGACTCACCTAATTAGCTGGTTTGATTCAAAATGGCCGACTCACCTAAGTAGATTGTTTGATTCAAAATGGCCGACTTACCTAATTAACTAGTTTGATTCAAAATGGCCGACTCACCTAATTAGTTGGTTTGATTCAAAATGGCCGACTCACCTAATTAGCTGGTTTGATTCAAAATGGCCGACTCACCTAATTAGCTGGTTTGATTCAAAATGGCCGACTCACCTAATTAGCTAGTTTGATTCAAAATGGCCGACTCACCTAATTAGCTAGTTTGATTCAAAATGGCCGACTCACCTAATTAGCTAGTTTGATTCAAAATGGCCGACTCACCTAATTAGCTAGTTTGATTCAAAATGGCCGACTCACCTAATTAGCTAGTTTGATTCAAAATGGCCGACTCACCTAATTAGCTAGTTTGATTCAAAATGGCCGACTCACCTAATTAGCTAGTTTGATTCAAAATGGCCGACTCACCTAATTAGCTGGTTTGATTCAAAATGGCCGACTCACCTAATTAGCTGGTTTGATTCAAAATGGCCGACTCACCTAATTAGCTGGTTTGATTCAAAATGGCCGACTCACCTAATTAGCTGGTTTGATTCAAAATGGCCGACTCACCTAATTAGCTGGTTTGATTCAAAATGGCCGACTCACCTAATTAGCTGGTTTGATTCAAAATGGCCGACTCACCTAATTAGCTGGTTTGATTCAAAATGGCCGACTCACCTAATTAACTAGTTTGATTCAAAATGGCCGACTCACCTAATTAGCTAGTTTGATTCAAAATGGCCGACTCACCTAATTAGCTAGTTTGATTCAAAATGGCCGACTCACCTAATTAGCTAGTTTGATTCAAAATGGCCGACTCACCTAATTAGCTAGTTTGATTCAAAATGGCCGACTCACCTAATTAGCTAGTTTGATTCAAAATGGCCGACTCACCTAATTAGCTAGTTTGATTCAAAATGGCCGACTCACCTAATTAGCTAGTTTGATTCAAAATGGCCGACTCACCTAATTAGCTAGTTTGATTCAAAATGGCCGACTCACCTAATTAGCTAGTTTGATTCAAAATGGCCGACTCACCTAATTAGCTAGTTTGATTCAAAATGGCCGACTCACCTAATTAGCTAGTTTGATTCAAAATGGCCGACTCACCTAATTAGCTAGTTTGATTCAAAATGGCCGACTCACCTAATTAGCTAGTTTGATTCAAAATGGCCGACTCACCTAATTAGCTAGTTTGATTCAAAATGGCCGACTCACCTAATTAGCTAGTTTGATTCAAAATGGCCGACTCACCTAATTAGCTAGTTTGATTCAAAATGGCCGACTCACCTAATTAGCTAGTTTGATTCAAAATATGGCAACTTTGTTAGCAAAATACATCGCCATGGTAACTACGATTGCTTAGAAAAGTAATAGCACACATCTCTGAGTCGGGCCGGTCGTTTTGATATAACTTTTGTGGGGGTTCACTTTGTGGTTCGGTCCGTATTAAAGTTGAAAAAGATAACTTTTTCTGGTGTAGAATAATAAGTGGGCAGTAACCAACTAGTTCCTGGATTTGGAGATTCATTACGTCTTTGTTCGCAAATTACGTTGCCATGGTAAGTCGAAATGCCAATAAAAGTAATAGCACACATCAGGGGGCCGAGCCCGTCGTTTTGATATAACTTTTGTGGGGGTAGACATTGTGGTTCGGGCCGCATTAACGGTGAACGACAATGTAGACACACGTTCGAGCAGGATAACAATAGGTGGCTTCCATGCATTTACATGCAATGGCAGCCCCCAATAAATAAATAAATAATAAATAAAGAAACCCTTATTGGGTGGAGAACAATAGGTTGCTTCCAAGCATTTACAATGCATTGGCAGCCCCCAATAACTAAATAAACATCTCAATAGAACTACAGTATATGAGGTTTATTTTTTCCTCTCTGCCACCCATCTCTGTTTCTCTGCCTCATAAAAAGGAGATTTGGAGAACTCCTCCCAACTCATCTCCCTGACCATACCCTGTGACTGATAAATGGACAGAACCTTTGATGGACAATATATATATTTTCCTGCCACACCAGGGAACCCAGTATGGATGTGTGGGCTGTTTGTCCCTGCTTCAGCTCCCTATGACAAAACCTGCAAACACGGCCTGTTGGCTGGGATTCTGTTCTTTTTCTCTTCTTGTCAGTTTTTTCCTCCACTCGTTTCTTTGTTTCCTGCAGTTCCCTTTGAAAGAAAGTTGTGGTAGAAAATTCCTCAAAGAACATGTTTGGATTGGAAAGTCCCTCAGCAGCATAAGTGACATGAACCTTTTTTGAGCAGTAGAAGTAACGAACAGGTCCCGGAATGAAGAAAAAATGAATGGAGGAACCATCAGTCTCATAACGAGACTTTGAGTGTCCACAGGAAAGACAAGTCTTTGTTTGTCTTTTCTTCTGCTCGGGCTGTTGTTGCTGCTGCTTATTTAAAATGCCCTCCACAATTTTCTCTAACGAGTCCTGTGTAATAGGGATGGACAAAGCAGGTGCGTGTGGATTGAAGACAGGCGGCTCAATGGTGGTCACAGACACACTGGTTGACTGACTGGTTAAAGTGTGCCACAGTTCCTGGGTTTCCACAAGTTTTTCGGGGCTTGTATTTAATGAAGAGCTGGTGTTCAGGAGCTTTGCCAAGTGCTTCACATACCGTGAGATGTGAAGCTTGGGTGTTTCTGCAGCAAGCCATCAATCGCCTCTTTCGTAGGTGGTGTCCAGCATGTGTGTGATCCAACACAAAGACACGTCCACCGGTCTTTACTGGTCCAGTGCGGACACTCCTTGGTGAGGATCGCAGAGGCAGAGGATGTGAAGTCTCTGAAACACAATAAGGTAAGTACAATTCATCAGTATAAGTTTATAAATTTCCTAAATTTAATCTGTAAATACATAGCACTGTGTTTGCTCACCTGTTGTAGAAACTTGGAGTATTTCTGACTGGATTTCCTGCTTTAGGAAGTAACTAGAGGGACTGAAGGCCGGTTGTGCTACTGATGCCTCAGCAAGTGGAACAGCCAAATTTGAGCTCAATGCCACAGGTGGAGTTTGTACTTGTTTGGTGATGAACGATGGCAGAGGAAGCTGTGAAGGAGCTGCTACTTCTCTTTTAAAAATTCTGTGTTGGTCCCAATCAAGAGGCTGCGGAGGATGACGCCAGAGGGAAATTGCATGTCCAAGATGACGTACAGAACGAGAGCCAGGCCACAGGCCGAGATCTTGCAGCTCTGTCTTCATCCACAGTTTCTGGTGCCGAGAACAGTTCCAGCTGCTAATGTCATGGTCAGGTTGAGGCAGAGGAACAGCAAAGGGTGGCTGAGCTGAGGGAACTATCATAAAAAAATAAAAATACATGGAATTAGGGTTCCATAAAAAAAAGACTGTGTTCCAAATATTAGCCACATTGTTTACAAAATATTTGACAAACAGCGTGGAAATGCTGTTAATAAAGCAAACTACTCAGTAAAAAAATTAATTATTTTTTGTATGCAGTCAGTTCTTACCATCTTCAGCACTGTCCTCAAAGGAAAGGTCTCTGTGCAGAGGTGGAAGCTGCACTTGTGCTGGAATCTGAAAAGGAGCGTTATCTTTCAGTTATTTATTTATGGCTTCAGTATAATTTTAAGACAACAGATGAAGTAGCTGTGAAAATTATCCAGACATTGCTATTGATGCAACAAATAGATATTTAAGGGTGAGTTGAAACGAACCTTTAAACAACTCTGTATTCTTTGCACTCTCTTTTTCCTTCAGTAGAAATGACAGCGGTGATGGAAGGGCCACGGATGTCTGTTGTGATGGAAGGGCCACGGATGTCTGTTGTGATGGAAGGGCCACGGATGTCTGTTGTGATGGAAGGGCCACGGATGTCTGTTGTGATGGAAGGGCCACGGATGTCTGTTGTGATGGAAGGGCCACGGGTGTCTGTTGTGATGGAAGGGCCACGGATGTCTGTTGTGATGGAAGGGCCACGGATGTCTGTTGTGATGGAAGGGCCACGGGTGTCTGTTGTGATGGAAGGGCCACGGATGTCTGTTGTGATGGAAGGGCCACGGATGTCTGTTGTGATGGAAGGGCCACGGATGTCTGTTGTGATGGAAGGGCCACGGATGTCTGTTGTGATGGAAGGGCCACGGATGTCTGTTGTGATGGAAGGGCCACGGATGTCTGTTGTGATGGAAGGGCCACGGATGTCTGTTGTGATGGAAGGGCCACGGATGTCTGTTGTGATGGAAGGGCCACGGATGTCTGTTGTGATGGAAGGGCCACGGATGTCTGTTGTGATGGAAGGGCCACGGATGTCTGTTGTGATGGAAGGGCCACGGATGTCTGTTGTGATGGAAGGGCCACGGATGTCTGTTGTGATGGAAGGGCCACGGATGTCTGTTGTGATGGAAGGGCCACGGATGTCTGTTGTGATGGAAGGGCCACGGATGTCTGTTGTGATGGAAGGGCCACGGATGTCTGTTGTGATGGAAGGGCCACGGATGTCTGTTGTGATGGAAGGGCCACGGATGTCTGTTGTGATGGAAGGGCCACGGATGTCTGTTGTGATGGAAGGGCCACGGATGTCTGTTGTGATGGAAGGGCCACGGATGTCTGTTGTGTGTTTGCCAGGACTGTAAACAATCAGAAGAAAGTAAACAAATGATTTTATGTACCGTAGCTTAAAAACATAAAGCATCAGATTTCTTTTCAGTAATAGAATGTACATTTCTTTACCGTTAACTGTTGAGGATTCTGAATCACCTGATGCGTCTGAACACCTGGACACCGTTGCAGTTGGACCTAAATAAAGATAATGTATCAGTCACTGTATGAATCCCAATTGAACACAACAGGTGGTGTTTAGTGGAAACTCAAAAAGTTGTGCTTTTATTCCTTCTGCTTCTGCCAGAACACAATAGGTCAAGGCTCAGTTTTGGAGGGTTATTCATCGTAAAAGAGAATAACACTCCAGTCCTGAAATCACCTACTTTAAGAAAAACCTGTCTTTGCTCTGTTTGACACTGGGGTTCCCTCTGTTTCCGCTGATCCTGACACTGTGTACACAGAGACAAATATGGGAGAGAGACTAAACACAAGCAGATTATATTTTAGAATTTCATCAAGTGTAACTATAGTGTGCGTACTGCTCTGACGCAGGAGCGTAGAGGGTGAGATGCTCAGCATTGCAGCCTCCAATCCTTCGTACTCCTCCATCACTATGAGAAATCAAAAAATTATATTGTAAAAAAATCAAGGATCAGTTTGGGAGGAATATTCAGTTTTTAAGGCAATTTTTGTCCTTTCATCTTAAAATTGTTAATACAACATTCTTAGTTGCTCACCCAGATGTTTCTGTGGCACACTGGATGGTGTGGTTGTATGACTGGAGGATGATTTCTGTCTCTTGAGCAGGTGCTGCTGCAGCTTCTAGTCTCCCAGCACTTCTGAATCATCTGTGACATCCCCTCCTCTTTGACGAACTGCAGACAAACATTTCGCCGCACAATATCCTCTCTCTATGGCTCAGATTTGTTCTGCACACTAGGATAATTTTTTATCATTTTGGCCTCAGGAGAGGGGTCCTGACGAAGAAATCCAAGGGGTCCCTTGCGGAAAACAACTCTTTGTTTTCCTGGATAAAAGATGGTCTTCTTCTGCATTTTGGCCTAGTATGGAGCAAAAAAGGGTAGATCATGCGTTAAAAAAAATCTGAAAACCTTTTAAATATATTTTGCATAAGAGCTCAACTGATTATTCAACGTACTGATAGTTCAAAAAGTTTCTATTTAAGGAAACTAGCAGATTGACCTGCAGCAAGGAAACAAAATATATTTTCCATTCTGTTCATTTAGCTCTAAACATCAAAAGGTGCTCAAATGCAGCTAAAGACAGGAAGGACATAAAATATAATGATTTATCTGTTTTTATTTACTTGTACTGCAATCAGATATCAGTGTTTCAACACAGTGTACTCTCTCTGATATTATTATTTTAATTATTATTATTACATTTTGGCAAAAATTGAAACAGAATCTATGATTGTGAAAAAAATGCTGACTTTATCCTCACTCTAATAAAAAACACTGAGCATAATCTGTGAATAAAACATAAAGTAATCCTGATCCTTAAAAGTTAGTGTTTTTTAGGCAGCGTTGCAACACTTACTTTTTAAGAAATCACCACAGTTTTATTGTAAAACACAGACACATAAACCACACATAAAACCATAATGGTTTTATTACTGGCCAACGCCAGACAAAGGAGCACACTGTGGTAGAAAGTAACGCTGCCATTACATGAATATATGTTCGGTCGGAAAAAAACGCGATCATGACGATAAACATGTTTCATATATTTATGTTTTGCCCTCAGCATAACTTACCTTTTAAATGTGAAGGATGCATGTAAAGATCGCTTTTCTTTAGTTTGTTTTCGCGTGTTGTCCATCTCGGGTCGAAATGTCATCACTTCCGGGTCATCACTTCCGGGTCAGCCTCGTTAGGACATTCCCTTTCCGTGTGATTCTCTCGTTTGCTAAAGTGTTTCAGAAAATGTTAATTTGTTTCAGAATTTGTTAAAGTGTTTCAGAAAATGTTAATTTGTTTCAGAATTTGTTAAAGTGTTTCAGAAAATGTTAATTTGTTTCAGAATTTGTTAAAGTGTTTCAGAAAATGTTAATTTGTTTCAGAATTTGTTAAAGTGTTTCAGAAAATGTTAATTTGTTTCAGAATTTGTTAAAGTGTTTCAGAAAATGTTAATTTGTTTCAGAATTTGTTAAAGTGTTTCAGAAAATGTTAATTTGTTTCAGAATTTGTTAAAGTGTTTCAGAAAATGTTAATTTGTTTCAGAATTTGTTAAAGTGTTTCAGAAAATGTTAATTTGTTTCAGAATTTGTTAAAGTGTTTCAGAAAATGTTAATTTGTTTCAGAATTTGTTAAAGTGTTTCAGAAAATGTTAATTTGTTTCAGAATTTGTTAAAGTGTTTCAGAAAATGTTAATTTGTTTCAGAATTTGTTAAAGTGTTTCAGAAAATGTTAATTTGTTTCAGAATTTGTTAATGTTAAAGTGTTTCAGAAAATGTTAATTTGTTTCAGAATTTGTTAAAGTGTTTCAGAATTTGTTATTTTCAGAAATGTTAATTTGTTTCAGAATTTGTTAAAGTGTTTCAGAAAATGTTAATTTGTTTCAGAATTTGTTAAAGTGTTTCAGAAAATGTTAATTTGTTTCAGAATTTGTTAAAGTGTTTCAGAATTTGTTAATTTGTTTCAGAATTTGTTAAAGTGTTTCAGAATTTGTTGATTTGTTTCAGAACTATTTGTTAAAGTGTTTAGCCTTATTTGTTAATGTGTTTTGCACCTCAGGGCCACCGTAATTTTGAGCTCACTGACCCGGCAGCTCATTCCAGAAGTTTTCTTTACTTACTTCGAGAGAAAAAAATTCATGAAACTGTAACAATTGACAGCATTTCTTGTCCAAAAACCAAATAGATGTGTCCCTAATAATTTACATTTTATGATTTCTCTTCTAGTTATTTTAAGACAAAAACAACTCAACAGGTCAGCTTTTAAGTATTTACTTTTTTTAAAGTTTGGGTTATTCAACACTTTGACTGACAGTAGAACTTCTGCTCCAACCAGTTGGACAAAAATACCACCAGAAGGCAAAAAGCATTGTAAGAGTAAGAGTTTGTTGAACTAGTGATCACAGATCTGTAGTGCAGATTGTAATCCAGAAGGAGGAAATTACACTTTTATCAATGATATTGAATAAATACTGTACACAAATGGCTTGTCATATTTTTACTCAATTATACTTATGCTTACTTGTAAACCCCACTAAGTATTTATACACATTCACAAACAAGGGTATTCCAGGTATCTTACCACTGGCAGGCTGG
>JBBPBX010032082.1:0-20690 GCA_038048925.1 Garcialebias charrua | reverse complement strand
TATATATATATATATATATATATATAGTATATGTATAAATAGTATATGTACGTGTGTATGTACTGTATATGTATATTAATGTAGCTAGATGATGATGAAACACTTAACATTAATGTGTGCCTTCAATTCAAGTCAATTGTTATTATTTTTATTTCTTCTTTCGGCTGCTCTCTTCTTCAGGGGTTACAACAGCAAACTAACTCGTATGAAGACTTAGCAATTGTTTTTACACCGGAGGCCCTTCATGACGACACCACAGACTACTGAGCTACCACAGTCCTCAGTGTGGAGCAGAGAGCTGCTATCTTGGGCGCTCGTGGGAGCAGATGGTGGGGGTTAAGGACCTGGCTGGTGTGCGTGTTTTACCTTTTCCACCTGTAACAATATAGGCACTGTAAGGTATTTAAACACTTACAGGGCCACCATTATTGTAATAATATAGGACTTATTGGTCAGTTTACTGACTTACCTATATTTTAGATGCGCAGGTCTGAGCAGAGTTTATCTGCACAAACTTACCACCATTTCGCGAGTTCACCCTTTTTCCGATATTAAATTGCTTTAACTGTGACTAGGAAAAATGTAATTTCACGAGAGACTTCAACTTATGTTGGTCCACCAGAAAATAGACCTTTTATTGAAATTATCATAAAAGTACATTAAACATTGGTATCGATATTAGCTCTGATTTAATAACTACGTTGACAAGAATTCAAATTAAAACAAACAGACAGTTAGAATTTAACTGTCGGCACATTACTTAACAGATTAATAGCTTATGAAAAATAAGAAATAGGAGGAATGAAAGCTAAGTTAACGGAAGTTAATTATTTTGAAAAGACAGGGTGACACTTTCCCATACAGGTCTCAGCTGGGCTTCTCACACGTTCAGAACACATCAACGCCTTGTTACCTGTTGACGATACGTCTTGGAGATAAGAGTTGAAGTTTGTGGACACAAACGGACTGTGTTGTCCAGTTCACGTCCAGATGGCTTCCGCGTGTGTGAGCTGATTCAGACGAGCAAGAAGAACGCTTCTCCCGGCAGGAACAGAGCCAGCTCCTGGCAGAGCTTTCAAAATAAAACTTCAGAAAACAAATTCTTTCATAAAATGAGTGAGTGAGTTACAGTAAGCTTTACTGTAACTCCAGCTGAAACGTGGGTCTAATTGACACAATGACCGGAACATTCCCAGCTTTTTCCAGAGGAGAAACCAGTTGGTAGCAAGTTCTCTCCTTCGACACTAAAGTGAAAATAGGAAGTGGATCTTTATATGGGAGGCGGGGTATCCCCCACCTCCTCAATAACTATTGGCTGGTTTAACAAAATAAGAAGATGGATATTTCATCTCATAGGCAGAAGGTCTCTGAAGGACAACAGGAAAACTGTTTACATAAGCGGCCAGATGGACTGGCCTGTGAGAGTTGTGTCTACCTTGAAGACAAAACAGAGAAGGAAGTGAACAGCTTTTACGTCCCAGATTCAGAACCGGCTTGTTCTGCAGAAATAAAACCAGCAGAAGGTCAAACTCATGCAAGTAACAGATCATCATTACATGACAAAATATACTGTAGATCAATTCTGAATTAACACACATTAAAGAGAAAGTTCAATCTGATTAAATAGTGTCCATTAATTCAAAATAATTGTAACAATAATAGTGTCACTTGTTTCCTTGAGAGCTTCAAGAAAGTGTAACACAGAGTTTCAGAGAGATGTGGAGAGGCCCACATCCCATACAGACATGAGGGTGCTGTCCCACTACAGTCCCCCTTTTTGGAAATCATCGCCTGTCCTTGGGGATGAGTTCCAACACGAAAGGATACCACCGAATGTCTCTGACCTCTATGTAATCCATCAAGTGGAGAAAAAAAGTAAAAAAAAGTTCAAAATTATACTCCCATAACGTTTTTGGAAATTCCAAACTGTTCGTAGGTAATCCCATTGCGGTAAGCTTACAATCCTTTGGAAACATAGTCTGTTAACCCATGGAAAACTGAGTCTGTGATCCCCTGGAAACAAAGTCTTATAATCCACAACGGTACTTCCACAACGATGGGGGTTAGTGATTTCATCAGCAAGAATGGATTTTAATCAGCATGTAGAGGGGATCCCTCGATTGAAGCAGAGGAGGCGGCCCTTGGATGAAGGTTGAAGACCAACGTTGGATCAGCAGGTCCCCACATCGAAGGTTGCAGGCTGGATGGCTTCCAGTCGGTGCCACCCTGGTTCAATGTGTCATGCAATTATGTGGTTTTAGGTGGGCTTATGATTGGGATTCTACATTAAGCCTTACCTATATGCACCTGGTATGTAAGCTATCATGGATTAGATCAGCTACAATTACCAATTAAGGGGTGGATCAATGCTGTAAAAATCAGATATAGGGATCTATACCTATAGAAATGTGGAGGGCTTCTGTAACGAAGGCCTCTTCTTTCAAACTATTCCTCCATTCATTATTTAGTTTAGGTTAAACTAAAATAAAAATGAAATCTAGTTTGGTCTAAATGTCTGTTGTCTTTTAGACGAACGACGCAAGATTTGGTATTCCCTATAAATTTTGAAGTCTATGGCGAGACTCATCAAAATGAATAGATCTAGAATAGAAACGATCGAATCGGTTCTACCTAAATGATTGGGAGATCAGTGTAGATTATAGTACCTTAAGTAGTATTAATCTACAATGACTCTTCAAAGATTGAGATCTTTAACAAAATGAACAGCATGTTGGCATAGTTAAATCCATTTAAGTCTTCAACTTATCAACAATCAAAACCTCTTTTGGCTGGGAGTGTTCAGAAAACAATAACAACTTCAATAACAACAAAAGTAGCAATTAAGCAACTAAAAACAACGTTTCACTACAACAAACTCACTCTGGTCGTCAGATTCCAACGTGTCACACACAAGAAAAACAGTTCTTAGCTTTATAACCGATGTCAATTAAATCCTGCAGATTTAAACGGTTGTTAAGGTTAGTTTTTGTTGTGGGTTTTATGCTTAGCGTTTCTAAGTTCTAGTCGGATTAGTTTCTTTTCGCAACTAGTATAGTTTAAACTGTTTAGTTTATCTACTATCCTGTGCTTGGACGACCTTATTTTCCCATGAAGTCTTTGAGTTTGCGAGATCTTTGTCATTTGTGGGGTTATTGAAATCTTTGTCCTTGACATGGGCATGGCCTAACATCACCCCCCTGTGGTCACGAGGGACCACGCACACGGGTGTGGACGTCCGTCCATGGGCACGCGTTAGGATGCCTTTGTTTAGTTTAAGCTGTTCGCGCAGTTTATTGGGAACCTTGTACAGGAACCTTACAGGTTTTGGCCAACGTATCTCTGTACGTTTACCTCTTTCTGCGTAATTCAGGTGTGTCACAACTGTCGGCGCCGTCGCAGGCGTGTCTCTGTCGTTGTGATGTATGCCTTCCCACTTCATGAAGGAAGAGGTGCTCTTTGAGTCTGTAAGAACAATGTCATTTCTGAGTAGTCCTAGATTCAAAAGCTCCTGAACCAAGGTTTCATTGAAAGCTTGGCTGATAGCCGAATTACCTGTCCCAGAGGACAGCACAGCGTTCTCGGTGTGTGATCCTTGGACCTCTACACCGTCCTCTACCTGTGGTAGGAAGTGTGAGTTTGCCCTCCTTTTGTTTGAGGAGGGGTCCTCAAAATCTGTAACCATGAAGTCCAAGTGACTGTCAGTGTGTGGTAGACTGTCACTTTCTGGACTCAGATGTCCTTGAACCAAGACTTCACTGAAAGCTTGGCTGTTCGCCGAATTATCTGTCCCACAGGACAGTACAGCGTCTTTGGCGTGGGATCCTTGGATCTCCACACCGTCTTCTACCTGTGGTAAGTAGTGTACAGTGAGTGCTGAAGGTGTCAGCTCACAGAGGAGGTTCTCGTGATGGGCCAGAGTCTGGTCCAACTGTTGAGTCTCCTCTGTCTCATCTGTATATGACGGTTCACTTACCGGGCTTGTGGTCTCGGTTGGGGAATCCTTTGTGACCTCAGCGGTACCTACTGTTAGACAGTCATTGTCCTGACCTTGGGGAGGCACCTCGATAGGCAGTGGACTGCTCACTGTGGCCCACATTGTCTGATCACCATAATTTATAATTGCCTCAAAGCGATTGATAAAATCCTGGCTGACCAGAAATGGGATGGAGTCCACCGTAGACACATGTACCAGATGGTAAATTGTCATCTCGCCAATCTGCATGTGAACCATGGCAATAGCTGTCAGGGTTGTACCCATTTCTGAGAGTCCCCGCAACTCTATAGCACATTCTGTCAGGGGTATTTCTCTGTCAACACTGTTAGCGGCGGTCCGTAGCCTCTCAAACAGCTCGGCTGACATGACAGACACGTCTGAGCCAGTATCCAGGAGTGCTTCTCGCGCGAAGACCCCTTCCAGTCTGAGTGGCAGGTAAGCTTTCTTAGCGTGCCCCATTCTCATAAATTTGCACAGAAACCGTTTAGGTTTTTTCACACGTTTCTGTGTACGTGTGATTCTGTCTGTGTAATCTTCGTCGCTGTCAGCATCATGATGACTGTCTATCTCATGACCTTCGGGACGCTGAACATCAGCAATCTGTTTGCTGTCAGCATCTTTGTCAATGTTGACGATGTTATCAACTGTGTGCCCTGAGGTGGTGCAAAATATAGTGCTGCGCATCGCTTCATCAGGTTGAACAACGTTGTTTGTGTTATCATCAAGGACAACGTCACACGTTGTGTCAGCTTGGTCAACCACTGTAACATTCAAATCATTTGACAAACAACTTACAACCTCAGTCACTTCCGCGCGCGGAGGCGTCGTTTCCTTAATCTGGAGCATGTGTGACTCTTTGCACGTCTCGAACTGTGCAGCTTGAGGTGCAGGGGCAGGAGGGCCGCTTTTCGGGGGTACATGTCGGGACAGACCACTTTTCAATGGGTTACGGCACCCAGACATCAACTTCTCCCGAAGTTCACCCACTGTGAGGCCTAAGTCAGAACTCTTTTGGTTCGATCTGAACCATCTTGGTTCACCTAGAGAGTGAATACCAACCTTGTGTGGTTCTCTGCTCATCTCAGGGGTTTCAACCTGAGGGGTAGTAGGAGCAGAACTCCCTGTGAACCGCAATGAGTCACTTTTCCAGCTTGTGGAACTGATCTGTTGTTTGTTACCATGACAATCCTGTTTACTCTCGCACCCTGTAGGAGAGGGAACCTCTTCTATTGTCTGCGAGTGGGATGTGACCTTTTGACCTGGACAAACCTCCAATGGTATTCTAGGTTGTATCTCTTCCTCAAAAACTGTCGCAACGTATTGTTTTATCATTTCCATGGTATCTTTCTTGCAATCAACCTTGAAACGAACACATTTCTGTTGAAAAGGCATAAGATTCTTAATGAAAAGACTTTTAAACTCCTCATCTTCCTCTAGTCCAGGGACAGTTTTACCACCAGAGTAGACAGACATCAGCCTGTCGTAGAACGACAGGGGATTTTCCCACTTATCCTGATGGACGTCCACCGTAGCTAAGTAATTAGCATACGATGAAGCAGATTCTCCCACTTTGCGATAAGCACGGGCAGGAATCACAAGGCCCCCACGTATCCATCTAGGATAGATAGGAGAGGAGGCCCCCTCAGTCGGTTCACCTGTTTGAACGTCCATCTTTGTACTGATTTTCTGTGAAAAATCAAGTAAAGTGGGTCTTATATTGCAGCGTGCAAATATGCAAAGTGTATGAGCTGCTCAGAAAACATCCAAGATGTTAAATGAAATAAAAATCAGTGATTTTTGTTAATCTGTCGACCTGTGACAAGATCAACACGTCGGCTATCCTTGTGTGATTTCTGTGAAAATCAAGACAAAAGAGGCCTGATCTGTGTTATTTTAAACATGCAGTTTCAAATAAACAAGGACAGACAGCTTGTTTTGCACAGAATTTATGATAAAAGTGTCAAGTTTTATCAAAATGCAGACATGTCTGTATTAAATATGTGTAACTGTTTTGCCATCAACATTTGATTATATGTGAAAACCAAATGAAAGGGTGCTGTGTCCTCAACATTTCAAAATGTACACTATTCAAAAACAGGAAAGTTGAAATGTTAGAGAGAATTGCATCAAACTGTATTCTTAGATGCTACCAGCAGGTGGGGGTACCACGCTGGATAAGTCTATCACAGCGACTGTAATTTCTCTTGCTGACCGCTATAGAGGCGCTGTTGTCACCTGTGAGCGCAGCCGTGAGCTGCTAAACATTCACAGACGTTTAACAACGGATCAAAAATATCAGTCAGAAAGATCTAGAGCCTTTACGTGACAAACTCTGGAACCCCAGTCTCACAAAAGACGAAACGATGTGAGAAACATTGGTTGGACTGTAAAACTTTAAACTGCGTTTAAAAGAAAAAAAAAGTTGGTCCTCATAAAGCAGTTGTAGCTCCCGGTGTCACGTGACCTGGTCACATGGCGATCGGTGGCATCTGAACAACTTACTCATACATCCACTAAAATCTCAAAAACAATGCGTTGAAACAGTCTTTTCAAAAGATAGTAACGGGCAACAAGCCTGAAACTTGTCTAGGACAAGCAGCTGAAGTGAAAGTTGACGAGGAGTGAGCTCCTCACCCCCTCAAGCGTCAACACTACAGCATAATCGACCAATCACAGCGAAGACAGAACATGCAGTTCTAAAACCCAAGTGTTCATGGGAAATGTAGTCTTCCAAACCTGACGTCACTCACGTGTGACGTGCCGTTCGAGCGGTGCGTTCACAGACCTGCGGTCGGTCGAACAATAGCGTGGAACGGACTTATCAATGTTCTAAAACAGTCATAAATATCGCAAAACACCGCGGTTAAGCCAGTCTTCGACGATATCACGTGCATAGAACCCAAACAACACAGTTAAACTGTCAGAAATGTGTGCAAAAATGAATCTGACAACCAGCAGTCTACAGAACCAGTTTTTTTGAACACGACACACAATGGACCAATCACAGCGCTTGTGTAGCCGAATGTCTCTCGGAACCGCTAACGTTAGCTCGACCCAAAGTTCTGGACACTCTTTCACAAAAATAAACGTAGAATACACCACAGAAAATACTGCTAACGAGCCCAACACATACAGGCTACCCCTACGCCTCCCAGAGAAGGCAGCACGCTAACTGTGTACAACAACGGACTTTACGTCAATCGGAACCGGAGGCCGAACCGTCAGGTCCAAAGCTGACTGGGTCTCACCCGAACCTCGGCAAACACGTTGTAACAGATTAGGTAAAATGGAGCAGCAAATGTGTGAAACAGACCTTCAACAGCAATCCGCAGAAGTAATAAAATGAAGCAGAGTCGTGACACGGCGGTCACAAAAAGACAAATTCACGCTTTAGTTTGCGACACGGTATGAAACGTCTCACAAACACAAACATTCATTCATCCGCAGCTTCAAACATACGTTGAAATGTGAAAGAAAAATAATTCTAACGGTAAACGCACCAGACAATGCCACGATTAGCAATCTCTGAGACACTCACCAGCCAAAACTATACATAGTTCCCAGACACGCCCCCATACCGGCTTCCGCACCACATCTGAAGGCAGAGAAGGCTAAATGGCGAACTAGCAGAGCAAATTATACAGAGAAAAACACGAGCTACCACAGCTTCACCAAGGAACAAGAGCAAAATGGCAGTGGTCGAGTTAAATGAGTTTGAGAAAGAAATCATGGCAGACGAATCAGACAACTTGTCACAAAGTAGTTACTCCGATATCATTAATTATTTAATTACTACAAAGAGCGCACACCGGCTTCACAGCACAGAGCTTCACAGCTTTAAATCCAAAAAAGATGTGTAAACTGTCTCAATCAGATCTAACCAGCTAAAAAAAGGTTTAACTAAAATAACACACAGCCAGCACAAACAGTCCAGGCTGAACACGGACCAGAACCAGCACTTTGAGTGTTACCGTGTTGGAAGTTAGCATGTTGTTAGCATCTGGAGCGGATGGTCCGTCTAGCTCAGGTCGGACGGCGTGGATCCGTCGCGGCCGCGGGGGCACGTCCCATGGGACCGACGCGTCGCCCGCACGACTTGGCTCCCGTCCTCCTTCTCCCACTGGGACGGTCTCCCCGCCGGTCCCGGTGGACCGTGAGGAGGCCGCGTTAGCGAGATGCTAAGCTAGCCACAGCATGCAAGACGGTGTCGCTAAATAAAAAATAAAAAAAACAGCTCTAACACACAGACAGTTGTACTCTAACATTGTTTCACAAAATGATTTATGTAGAATATTTTGTTTACCGGCCAAAAGCACGATGTCTTCTGAGCAGATCCAAGCAGAGATGGGGCGGTTGTGAGTTTCTCCGATGAAATAAATCCTTCACGTTTACTTTTTTTTTGATTAAGTGAAACCTGCGCGTTGCCCAAACGTCTACCCGACTGGAACACCCACTGACACAACACGAAGTAACCATTGCAATTAATTAGAAATTAACAAAAAAAAACGTGAAAAATGGACATCCATTAGAACGCGCTCCAACTGCTGCTTAGCCTACCTGTGGGAGGGTCAAACAGGACAACCCACAGATGTGACGTCACATGGGAACTATGTATTCTATAAGTCCACAACAGGATGCAGAACTATGCCAACAAATACCGTGACAATAGCTACCCAAAACAACTCAATAATCGTCTCAGTGACTCGGACGAGCCACCATTAAATGTAACAATATAGGCACTGTAAGGTATTTAAACACTTACAGGGCCACCATTATTGTAATAATATAGGACTTATTGGTCAGTTTACTGACTTACCTATATTTTAGATGTGCAGGTCTGAGCAGAGTTTATCTGCTCAAACTTACCACCATTTCGCGAGTTCACCCTTTTTCCGATATTAAATTGCTTTAACTGTGACTAGGAAAAATGTAATTTCACGAGAGACTTCAACTTATGTTGGTCCACCAGAAAATAGACCTTTTATTGAAATTATCATAAAAGTACATTAAACATTGGTATCGATATTAGCTCTGATTTAATAACTACGTTGACAAGAATTCAAATTAAAACAAACAGACAGTTAGAATTTAACTGTCGGCACATTACTTAACAGATTAATAGCTTATGAAAAATAAGAAATAGGAGGAATGAAAGCTAAGTTAACGGAAGTTAATTATTTTGAAAAGACAGGGTGACACTTTCCCATACAGGTCTCAGCTGGGCTTCTCACACGTTCAGAACACATCAACGCCTCGTTACCTGTTGACGATACGTCTTGGAGATAAGAGTTGAAGTTTGTGGACACAAACGGACTGTGTTGTCCAGTTTACGTCCAGATGGCTTCCGCGTGTGTGAGCTGATTCAGACGAGCAAGAAGAACGCTTCTCCCGGCAGGAACAGAGCCAGCTCCTGGCAGAGCTTTCAAAATAAAACTTCAGAAAACAAATTCTTTCATAAAATGAGTGAGTGAGTTACAGTAAGCTTTACTGTAACTCCAGCTGAAACGTGGGTCTAATTGACACAATGACCGGAACGTTCCCAGCTTTTTCCAGAGGAGAAACCAGTTGGTAGCAAGTTCTCTCCTTCGACACTAAAGTGAAAATAGGAAGTGGATCTTTATATGGGAGGCGGGGTCTCCCCCACCTCCTCAATAACTATTGGCTGGTTTAACAAAATAAGAGATGGATATTTCATCTCATAGGCAGAAGGTCTCTGAAGGACAACAGGAAAACTGTTTACATAAGCGGCCAGATGGACTGGCCTGTGAGAGTTGTGTCTACCTTGAAGACAAAACAGAGAAGTGAACAGCTTTTACGTCCCAGATTCAGAACCTGCTTGTTCTGCAGAAATAAAACCAGCAGAAGGTCAAACTCATGCAAGTAACAGATCATCATTACATGACAAAATACACTGTAGATCAATTCTGAATTAACATACATTAAAGAGAAAGTTCAATCTGATTAATTAGTGTCCATTAATTCAAAATAATTGTAACAATAATAGTGTCACTTGTTTCCTTGAGAGCTTCAAGAAAGTGTAACACTTAGAGTTTCAGAGAGATGTGGAGAGGCCCACATCCAATACAGACATGAGGGTGCTGTCCCACTACACACCCATATTTTGATTTTACTGGTATGGGGAGTCAAACCGGAGACCTTCCAATCACATTCCACCTTCTCTAACCTCTGTACCACCCCTCCCCCGCCCTTAGTTCAAGTTAATTAAATACAATAAAACAATGTAACTTTACAAAATGGCTCATTTACTCAATCCAGATGCATAAACACAATTTAAAGCAGTTTTTTCCAGAAGAAATCACTGTAATTCAAAATAAACTGAAATTTATCATCTCAAACATTTTTAAATTGTGATTTTTGAGTTTAATGCTGACATTAAGATACATGTTCGTCGTCGCGGGAGTAACATGGTGAGAGCTGAGCTCCAGTTGAAAGCAACATAAAACAAAGAAATATATATATATATATCTGGCACGAACTGAACATCGCGGACGAACTGAAGAGTCGCCACCAGAAGCCACGAGCTGAGCTGGCTGACCGATTTTGAATCTTTGATTGGAGGGGGCCGAGCGTGGATCTGTGAGCTTGCGTCTCGAGCCACAGGCTAAGCTGGCTAGCCAACCTGAAGCCGCTGCGACCGGAGAGGGCTGAACGCCGCACGGACTGAAAAGCCATTGACAGGTATCGTGTGCAGACCTCGGAGTGCAGACCGAAGGAGGCTGAGCGCTGTGCAAGTACCGGTGTACCGCTGTTGGGAGCTACGAGCTGGGCTAGCATCGGAGCTACGTGCTATGCTAACTGAGCTAGCATCCGAGCTACTGTAACCGGAGGAAGCCTAGCACGTGCGCGAACCGGAGGACCGCCGCCTGGAGCTTCGAGCTGGGCCGAGCGCCGTGAGCGAACCGGAGGACCGCCGCCTAGAGCTTCGAGCTGGGCCGAGCACGTGCACGAACCGGAGGACCGCCGCCTGGAGCTTCGAGCTGGGCCGGGCATCGTGCGCGAGCCGGAGGACCGCCGCCTGGAGCTGGGCTGGCGTCGGAGCTGCGCCTGGAGCTACGTGCTGTGCTAACTGGGCTAACATCGGAGCTGCGGAGACCGGAGGAGGCCAAGCGCTGTGCGTGAACCGGAGGACCGCTGTCTAAGCCGGGCTAGTGAGCAAACCTCTTCGGATAACAGATCTGATTGTTGCAGGCTGCTGAGACCGTGAGTTCTGATCTAATAACTGTTGATCTGGGTGTTGCACTGCTGGGCCACAGCCACCATCGTTAGGCCTGTGAGCCTCGTGGAAGGGCCACGTGGTTCAGCAAAAACAAACCAGAGACCTGCTACCATTAGATTACAAACTCTGTAAGTATGACGAGAGGTAAAGGACCAAAGTCACCAGACTCGAAGGGAAACCACTCAACAGAAATACAAGACTTTAAAACAGAAATGTAAGACTTTAAAAATTCACTCAACTTTATGGGTGAACAAATAGAAAAATTATCAGCAAAAATGGATTCCCAGGCCGGTCTGGTTAATGAAATAAGACAACTGAAAGAACTGATAGTTAGCTAAAACAATAAAATTGCTGAACTGGAACAAAAATAGATGACTTGGAACAATACACAAAGCAAGTCAACTTAGTGATCTCAGGACTTGATGTTAGTAAGTGTCGGACATATAAAAGAGCTCTTACTAACAATGACCAAATTGAGAATGCACCTCAGGAAGAACTAGAGACTCTAGAGGAGCATGTAGTTACTTTTTTACAGAACATGAACATTGACATAGGCTATGGGGACATTTCGTTCTGTCACACCCTGCCTAGTAAATCACAAAAATTCGGGCCATCAGTAGTCGTCAAGTTCATTAGCAGGAATATAAAAAACTATGTTATGCAAGAAAAAAAATCTGCGGGGAACAAACGTTTACATGAATGAACATCTAACAAAAAAAATGGAAACATTGCACATCAAGCAAGGTTGTTAAAAAAACAGAACAAAATAGCATCAACATGGACAAGAAATGGATACATCTTTATCAAAACAAAGGAAGAGTCTCAGCCTAAAATGATAAAAGAGCTGAAGGATCTGGATGAATTCAGGAAATGAAAAATTACAAATCAATGAAACAACTCACACTCAAAATGGATAAAATATACAGTGAAATGAACAAATACATTAGAACATGACAACATACGAAGACTCAGAACCTAAAATATATAATGTTGAAAATGTGATTGATGCAAATTTTTTTCCTGTAATAAAAGATAGCGAATATTATAATGAAGAGCAGTTTAATGACATCAATATATCAAATGGAGTTCTCTCTATTATTCACTTTAATAGCAGAAGTATAAATGCAAACATATCCAAAATAACAGATTACTTAAAACAGTTAAATAGAACTTTTACGATAATAGCGCTGTCAGAGACATGGCTCAATGATGATAACACAAGTAATATTCACATCGAGGGGTATGAATTATATCATATGAACAGAAATAATAAAAGAGGTGGTGGAGTCGCTCTATTTGTCAATAATGAAATAAAATGTAAATTAAATAGTGAAATGTCAATAATAGTTGATAATATTATGGAAATGATAACAATAGAAATAATAAACAAAAACGATAAAAACATAATAATAAGTTGTGTATATAGATCACCAGGAGCAAATATAGAAATATTCACGGATAAAATCTTGGAGCTAATGGAGAAGAGTTTTAATAAAAATGTTTTTTTTGTGTGGAGACTTTAACATTGATATGGGAAATAAAACAGATTCAAATAACATAAGCACATTTATAAACTCAATGTACAGTTTAAATATGTATCCATTGATATCAAAGCCAACAAGAATTACAACTCATAGTGCCACAATAATTGATAATATTTTCACAAATATAACAAATGGGGACATGATAACCCCAAAATTACACCACACGTGGCTCCGCCCCGCTCCGGTCCGCAGGTCGCAGCTGAGCGAGTCCAAAGCCCACTGCCTCCGCTCCGCTCAGGTCCGCCTGGATGCGCCGCTCCGAGACACGTGCGAGATCGCGCGATAAATCAAGTGATAAATAAGTAAGTCAGAACAAAACAATTCATTCGGTGGAAGAAGGAGAACAACTGTAGAGAGACTGCTGCCTTGATCTTCTCTCGTAAATGAGCTACATGGTTTGAGCAACAGGAAGTGATGTTTACATTTCAGAATAAAATACTTTTTTATTTATTTATTTCTTGTATTGCGTTTGTAGGCGTAGTCATAGTCATAAATATAATAGTTTAGTCATAGAATAGTCATAAATGATAGTTTGACAGCATTTTTGTACAAATAAATCCGTATAGAGCTAGGATTAGTCCGCCCGTGGTGATTTTATTTTGTAAATACGGAAGTTGTGCTCGTTCCTTTTCCTGTTGGTGCGACGTAATCTTCAAAAGTTGACTCCGGCACAGCTCCGGCGTCCGGCAGAAATAGAAAAATTTCTAATTTTGACGGACTGCCGTCCGCTCGCCGCTGCTCGCCGCCGCCGTGCGGAGCCAGTGTAAACTCTGTCATTGATTATAAAGGGTGCGTATTTGCTGCGGAGGTCGGACCGGAGCGGGGCGGAGCCGTAACGCGTGTGGTGTAATTTTGGGGTTAGTGGTATCTTAACGACCGACTTAAGTGATCATTTACCAGTTTTCACAATCTATAAAAATGATCAAAACATCACAAAAGCAGTTACAACAAAGAAAAAGATCATAAACACGTCAAAAAGAGTTTTGGAAAAATTGAAAGAGGATCTGGATAAACAAGACTGGAGTGATGTGTATGTTGATGATGCGAACAGAGCATATGATGAGTTTATGAATATCTTGGAGGCTCTGTATGAAAAGAATTGTGTGCAAACAAATCATACAAAGAGAAATACGGTTGATCAACCATGGATGACAAAAGGGTTGAGAAATGCTTGTAAAAAAAAGAATTATTTGTATTCATGTTTCTTGAAATTGCGAAGTCAGAGCGCTGAAGAAAAATATAAAAAGTATAAAAATAAATTAGTAGGGATTATAAGGAAACATAAGAAAGAATATTATAGTAAATTATTAGATAAAAGTAATGGTGATATGAAAGCAACATGGCGAGTAATGAATAGTGTCCTGAAGAATCATAAAACAAAAACTGGTATTTCAAAATACTTTGTAAAAGACAACGATGAAATTCATGATGAAAATGAAATTGTAAATGGATTTAATCAATATTTTGTGAATGTTGGATCAAGCCTTGCAGCTAAAATACCAAAAGCAGATAATAATGTGATCCATTCAATTAAAGGTTGTGCAAATAGTATTTTTCTAAATGGAACTAACAAAGAGGAAATAATGAATGTAGTAAAAAATCTTACAGACAAGAGATCAAGGGACTGGGTGGACATGGATATGATGTTTGTAAAGGACATAATGAGCCATGTTATTGAGCCGTTTACATACATATGTAATTTATCATTTTCAACAGGAATATTTCCAGATAATATGAAAGTAGCTAAGGTAGTTCCTCTTTTTAAAAATGGTGATAAATGTGTGTTCAACAATTATAGACCTATATCCTTGTTACCACAGTTTTCAAAAATTCTTGAAAAACTATTTGTAAACAGACTAGATCAATTTATAGATAAACAAAATATTCTAAGCAACAGTCAGTATGGGTTTAGAGCAAAAAACTCTACATCAATGGCTCTCATGGAATTAATGGAACAAATAACTACTGCTGTCGATCAAAAACAATATTGTATCAGTATTTTTGTTGATTTAAAAAAAGCATTCGATACTATTGATCACACCATTCTCCTTGAAAAACTGAACAAATATGGTATTAGAGGACCAGCATTACAGTGGGTATCTAGCTACTTGAAAGATAGGAAACAATTTGTACAAATAAATGATGTAAGATCTGACCTCTGTAATATCACATGTGGAGTTCCCCAAGGCTCTGTACTTGGACCAAAGCTATTTATTTTATATGTGAATGACTTGGTAAATGTGTCAGGACTCCTTAAATGTGTACTTTTTGCTGATGATACCACATTTTTCTGTTTAGGTGAAGATATAGAACAAATGTTGGAATTGATAAAGACAGAATTTGTCAAGATACAAACTTGGTTTAAAATAAATAAATTATCATTAAATCTAGAAAAAACTAATTACATGATATTCAGTAATAAAAAGAAAACTGTTGATGTTCCACTCAAAATTGAGGGTGTTGAGATTTGTAGAGTGAGTGAGGTGAAGTTTTTGGGTGTTATCATTGATGACAAACTGACATGGAAACAACACATAAATTCTGTAAGAATAAAAATAGCTAAATCGATTGCAGTACTGTACAAAGTCAGAGACCTATTGAATGATAAAGCTCTGTATTTGTTGTATAACACAATCATTGTTCCACACTTAATCTATTGTATTGATGTTTGGGGGAATGCGTGTAAAACAATCACAAAGCCTATTTTTGTATTACAGAAAAGAGCTGTAAGAATTATCACTAGAAAACATTACCGTCATCCATCAAGTACATTATTTTATCAACTGAAGTTATTGAAGTTCCATGATTTGGTAGACTATAATATTTTATCAGTTATGTATAGGGCTCAAAATAATGCATTACCTTTAAATATCCAAATGCATTTTGTTAAAAGACAAAGTTGTTATAATCTTAAGGGGACAGAGATGTTTGTAAAACCACAATTCAGAACTAGTTTGAAGGGACGTTCTACCTCAATCCAGGGAATTAGATTATGGAATGGCTTGGAGAATGTAGTTAAAAATGCCAAGTCAATGTTTACATTTAAGAAAATGATCAAAACGAATGTGTTAAAAAATATATATATGAAATAGCGTAATGTGTATTGTATTAGTTAGAAAATTAGAAAGAGTTAGTCATTTTGTACTGTTGGTTGAAGATTATTATTGTTTAATCTGATTGTTGGAAAAAAGGGGCAGATATACAGTAATAGTAATAGCCCCCTCCCTGGGCTGCCACCTTACCGTGGTGGAGGGGTATGAGTGTCCCAATGATCCTAGGAGCTATGCTGTCAGGGGCTTCATGCCCCTAGTAGGGTCACCCAAGGCAGACAGGTCCTAGGTGAGGGACCAGACGAAGCGCAGCCCACAAGACCCCTTATGATGAGAAAAATAAATGGAAACAATGTTCCCTCGCCCGGACGCGGGTCACCGGGGCCCCACTCTGGAGCCAGGCCCGGAGGAGGGGCACGTTGGCGAGCGCCTGGTGGCCGGGCTTTTACCCATGGAGCTCGGCCGGGCACAGCCCGAAGAGGAGACGTGGGTCCCCCTTCCCATGGGCTCACCACCTGTGAGAGGGGCCAAAGGGGTCGGGTGCATTGTGGAATGGGTGGTGGCCGAGGGCGGGGACCCTGGCGGTCTGATCCTCGGCTACAGAAGCTGGCCATTGGGACATGGAATGTCACCTCTCTGGTGGGGAAGGAGCCTGAGCTAGTGTGTGAGGTTGAGAGGTTCCGGCTAGAAATAGTCGGACTCACCTCAACGCATGGCTCTGGCTCTGGAACCAGTTTCCTTGAGAGGGGTTGGACACTCTTCCACTCTGGAGTTGCCCCCGGTGAGAGGCGCCGAGCAGGAGTGGGCATACTGGTTGCCCCCCATCTCGGTGCCTGTACGTTGGGGTTCACCCCGGTGAACGAGAGGGTAGCCTCCCTTCGCCTACGTGTGGGGGGACGGGCTCTGACTGTTGTTTGTGCCTATGCACCAAACGGCAGCGCAGATTACCCACCCTTTTTGGAGTCCTTGGAGGGGGTATTGGAGGGTGCGCCTCCTGGGGACTCCCTTGTTCTGCTGGGGGACTTCAACGCTCACGTGGGCAATGACAGTGAGACCTGGAGGGGTGTGGTTGGGAGGAACGGCCCCCCTGATCTGAACCCGAGCGGTGTTCTGTTGTTGGACTTCTGTGCTCGTCATGGATTGTCCATAACAAACACCATGTTCAGGCATAAGGGTGTCCATATGTGCTCTTGGCACCAGGACACCTTAGGTCGCAGTTCGATGATCGACTTTGTTGTCGTCTCATCTGATCTGCGGCCGCATGTCCTGGACACTCGGGTGAAGAGAGGGGCGGAGCTGTCAACTGACCACTACCTGGTGGTGAGTTGGCTCCGATGGTGGGGGAGGATGCCGGTCAGACCTGGCAGACCCAAACGTATTGTGAGGGTCTGCTGGGAACGTCTGGCAGAGTCTCCCGTAAGACGGAGCTTTAACTCCCACCTCCGGGAGAGCTTTGAACACGTTCCGAGGGAGGCGGGGGACATTGAGCCCGAGTGGGCCATGTTCCGCGCCTCTATTGTCGAGGCAGCTTATCAGAGTTGTGGCCGCAAGGTTGTTGGTGCCTGTCGTGGTGGCAACCCTAGAACCCGGTGGTGGACACCGGCGGTGAGGGATGCTGTCAGGCTGAAAAAGGAGTCCTATTGGGCCTTTTTGGCCTGTGGGACCCCGGAAGCAGCAGATAGATACCGGCAGTCCAAGCGGCATGCGGCTCGGGTGGTTGCTGAGGCAAAAACTCGGGCGTGGGAGGAGTTCGGAGAGGCCATGGAGAATGACTTCCGTACGGCTTCGAGGCGATTCTGGTCCACCATCCGACGTCTCAGGGGGGGAAAGCGGTACGCGACCAACACCATTTATGGTGGGGATGGCGTGCTGTTGACCTCAACTCGGGATGTTGTGAGTCGGTGGGCGGAGTACTTCGAAGACCTCCTCAATCCTACTGGCACGTCTTCCACTGAGGAAGCGGAGCCTGGGGACTTTGGGTCGGGCTCTCCAATCTCTGGTGCTGAGGTCGCCGAGGTGGTTAAAAAGCTCCGCGGTGGCAAGGCTCCGGGGGTGGATGAGATTCGTCCTGAGTTCCTTAGGGCTCTGGATGTTGTGGGGTTGTGTTGGCTTACGCGACTCTGCAATATCGCGTGGACATCGGGGGCAGTTCCCTTGGATTGGCAGACTGGGGTGGTGGTTCCCCTATTCAAAAAGGGGGACCGTAGGGTGTGTTCCAACTATAGGGGGATCACACTCTTAAGCCTCCCTGGTAAGGTCTATTCAGGGGTTCTGGAGAGGAGGGTCCGTCGGATAGTCGAACCTCGGATTCAGGAGGAGCAGTGTGGTTTTCGTCCTGGTCGTGGAACACTGGACCAGCTCTACACCCTCAACAGGGTCCTGGAGGGTGCGTGGGAGTTTGCCCAACCAGTTTACATGTGCTTTGTGGACTTGGAAAAGGCATTCGACCGCGTCCCTCGGGGGCTTCTGTGGGGGGTACTCCGGGAGTATGGGGTACCGGGCCCTTTGATACGGGCTGTTGGGTCCCTGTACGACCGGTGTCAGAGCTTGGTCCGCATCGCTGGCAGTAAGTCAGGCTCGTTCCCTGTGAGAGTTGGACTCCGCCAAGGTTGCCCTTTGTCACCGATTCTGTTCATAACTTTTATGGACAGAATTTCTAGGCGCAGCCAAGGTGTTGAGAGGATCCGTTTTGGTGGCCTTAGAATCGCTTCTCTGTTTTTTGCAGATGATGTGGTCCTATTGGCTTCATCAGTTCGTGATCTACAGCTTTCACTGGAGCGGTTTGCAGCTGAATGTGATGCAGCCGGGATGAGGATCAGTTCCTCCAAATCCGAGGCCATGGTCTTGAGCCGGAAAAGGGTAGCATGCCCTCTCCGGGTCGGGGAGGAGGTCCTGCCCCAAGTGGAGGAGTTTAAGTATCTCGGGATCTTGTTCACGAATGAGGGAAAACTGGAGCGTGAGATCGATAGGCGGATAGGTGCAGCGTCCGCAGTGAAGCGGGCGCTGTACCGGTCTGTCGTGGTGAAGAGAGAGCTGAGTCAAAAGGCAAAGCTCTCAATTTACCGATCGATCTACGTTCCCACCCTCATCTATGGTCATGAGCTCTGGGTTATGACCGAAAGAACGAGATCTCGGATACAAGCGGCTGAAATGAGTTTTCTCCGCAGGGTGTCTGGACTCTCCCTTAGAGATAGGGTGAGAAGCTCAGTCATCCGGGAGGGACTCGGAGTAGAGCCGCTGCTTCTCCACATCGAGAGGAGCCAGTTGAGGTGGCTCGGGCATCTGGTTAGGATGCCTCCTGGACGCCTCCCTGGTGAGGTGTTCCGGGCATGTCCCACCGGGAGGAGACCCAGAGGAAGACCCAGGACACGCTGGAGGGACTATGTTTCTCGGCTGGCCTGGGAACGCCTTGGGATTCCCCCAGAGGAGCTGCTCCAAGTGGCTGGGGAGAGGGAAGTCTGGGCCTCCCTACTTAGGCTGCTACCCCCGCGACCCGACCCCGGATAAGCGGACGAAAATGGATGGATGGATGGATATAAGTAATAAGATTTATTCTTCTTTCTGCTACCTTTCATTTTTTTATATTTTGTACATTATCATTTATGGGATTGTCTTGTATTGTTTCTTTTGTAAAAAAAATGAACAAATTTAATAAACATAAACATGTTGACATTAAAGCTCTACTGACATCATCTTTTAACTTTCCATAAAATGGCACAACATATATATATATATTAAGATTGACCTCTGATCGTTTTTGCTAAAACAATGTTAAATTAATTAAAATTCCTCTCAAAAATAGTTTAAAATTAGCGCCTTTTTTTAATTGATAAATACTATTTTCCCGTCGCGCGATTATGACGTCAGACACAGACGAAGATGCAAACGCATCCGTCCGATTTAGCCATTTAAAACTTTATGTTTCAGAGAAGCCAAAGTTATTTCGAGTAAACAGCAGGTTATAATTTTTTTTCAGTTCTTGGCATAAACCAACACAGACATGTTCCCGTTTTTAGTGTTTTACATGCTTTATATTAGTAGCTGTATTATGATGCGAAGCCACGGAGCTCCCAGGCGGGAGCTGAAACAGCTGCCGTAATCCGGCATGAAAAAGAAAAACACACCGCTGGCTGAAGCCCTGAGCTCGATGGAATGTCCGGCGTAAAACTAACTTGACCGCGGTTTAATGTGACGCAGATGTGTTTATATAGCTCTGCTCTGCAAACATTGAACGTTGTTGTCTTGCGGTGTTGAGTGTAAAATATTTCCGTGACACAACGCACATGTTACGATGAAAAGTCGGCTAGCTGCTAGCATGCACTCACCAGTGTTGTCCGAATCGATCTTGCCACAGGAACAAGCGTCCAAGCTCCATGTAAACAATCCATCTTGCAACAGGAACAAGCGTCCAGCTCCATGTAAACAATCCATCTTGCGAAAGAAACAAGCGTCCAGCTCCATGTAAACAATCCATGAACAAACGACCCGCTCTTTCCAAACGATGTCAAAACAAACCCAACAGAGTACTCAGTCAGCCCCTCACGCTTGTAGCTGCCTGCAAACTATGAACTGGATTTCCTGAATGTGAGGCGGGTCTTGTTACTCTGGGTTCATGAGACAAGCCTCCGTTCAGGAAATCCATTCCATAGTTTGAAGCCAACGTGCATCATGGGTTGGATCGATACGTAAACAAGGCTGGTATCGGTATGTGCCATGAGCATTGGTTCCGCTTCTGCTCGGAGGGCGGGCCAGGGTCCATCTTACACGGGCACGGGCCCGTGAGTAGAACCGCCACAGACTTTGGCTTCTCTGAAGACAAACCGCTAAAATATAACGTTTTAAATGGCTAAATTGGACGGATGCCT
>JBBPBX010032081.1:9594-29239 GCA_038048925.1 Garcialebias charrua | reverse complement strand
CAGTGGTGGAGCTAGAGGGGGGCTGGGGGGGCCAGTGCCCCCCAGCCATCTGATTGGCCCCCCCAGTGGCCACCCCCTCAGATTTTTTTTTGTACTTCATTGTGTGTGTTATGAGTGTGGACAAAGTCAAACACTAAAGCTGTTTAGAAAAAGACTTGATTTCTAAACTTAAAAATATTTAGTCCCCCAAACTTTCTTCCAACTGTCAACAGTTACAGTATCATCTTACAAATTAACAATTAATTTGTCAAACAAGAAAGGGACAAATTGCACACTGACTACCGGTAATTATTTTAGATAGTCAGAAACAAGTGCATAAATGTTAAGTCATCAGAAGAATGATGTATGGATCTTAGGTATACATAATTTTGTAAATAAGTGTCAAGATGTAAAGAAAATCTTCATATCATTCTAAAAAAACGTATCAATTTGAAATGAAAATCAACAAAATCTCACGCAGTGACACAGAGCATTTCAGAGTTTGTAGCTTCAGTTGTAGATTTGAAAATAAAATGCACATGTAGCTTCTATCAAATAACAGTTTCCATAACATATAACCTTTTTTTTTTGATATTGTAATTGTGAACTGTGTGACACTGAATTCTCATTGTAAGTATTGTCTTGTCACAATAGTGTCATTTAGAAGTTAATGTCCACTTATGCTTTGTGTGGCATGCCTTAATATTAAACTGCAAGTTACATGTGCAAATCTCATTTCATCAGTCTTTATTTATATATAGTACAAACCGGATTCCAAAAAAGTTGGGACACTAAACAAATTGTGAATAAAAACTGAATGCAATGATGTGGAGGTGCCAACATCTAATATTTTATTCAGAATAGAACACAAATCACAGATCAAAAGTTTAAACTGAGAGAATGTATCATTTTAAGGGAGAAATATGTTGTTTCAAAATTTCATGGCGTCAACAAATCCCAAAAACGTTGGGACAAGTCCATTTTCTGTTATTTTCAGTGCTCTCCACTGCACACCTGTAGAAGGAGGTGAGGACTGAGCTGCTCAGACCAGCTCGTCTCAGCCGTCTGAGGAAGTAGAGTCTCTGATGACCTTTCTTGATCAGGCTGGTGGTGTTGTTGGTCCAGCTGAGGTTATCATTCATGTGTACACCCAAGTACTTGTAGCTGGAGACCACTTCCACCACTGATCCACTTGTGTTCAGTGGGGTGTGTGTTTGTTTCTTCTGAAGTCCACAATCATCTCCTTTGTCTTCTTCACATTGATGTGAAGGTTATTGTCCTTGCACCAGCTCTCCAGATGTTCCACCTCCTGCCTGCAGCTAGACTCATCATTGTTTGTGATGCATCCCACCACCGCTGTATCATCTGCAAACTTTACAATATGACAGCCTGGATGGGTGGCTGCACAATCATATGTGAGCAGAGTAAACAGGAGAGGGCTCAACACACATCCTTGAGGAGAGCCAGTGCTGAGGGTTATGGTGGAGGAGGAGAAGTTGTGGATCTTCACGGACTGAGGTCTGTTTGTTAAAAAGTCTAGGACCCAGTTACAAACGGAGGTGCTTAGTCCAAGTGTGGATAGTTTGTCCATCAGAGTTTGAGGGATCATGGTGGTGAAGGCAGATGTGAAGTCCACAAAGAGCATATGGACGTAGGAGTCTTTCTGATCCAGGTGGGTGAGAGCAGTGTGGACCACAGAGGAGATGACATCCTCTGTTGATTGGTTCTCACGATACACATACTGATGAGGGTCCACGTTGATGTTGATGGATGTTTTGATGTGAGTCATGACCAGTTTTTTGAAGCATTTTGCGACTATCGGGGTGAGGGCCACTGGCCAATAGTCATTCAGACCAGTCACTGTAGAGCTTTTTGGGACTGGGATGATGGTGGCGGTCTTCAGGCAGGTGGGAACTGTCTCCAGGGCAAGTGAGGTTTAGTGATGGCCTTATGAAGCAATAAAGCAGTATTGAACCACTTTGCCAGTTGTATTGAACTTGGGTTCATTCATTCAAAGGTTCATTTCAATGACATCTAGTGGTGACATATTAGACAACAAACACTGTCAATATATGTTCAGCTGATTCAGTAGATATGTTGACTAGTATCTGGGGTTGAGAGGGTGTGCTTTAGGAAACAGTAGATGCAGGGAAGGTGGGTTGTGCTTGTGTAACTCAGACAGTCGTGAAATTAGGGGATGGGAATTCAGAGTTTTTTTTATTTAGGAATAAGAGTTTTTCCACTGTTTTTGGGCTCAGACGATTTCTTTGTTTTGCTGACAACTTCTCCAGCTTTTGGGGGGAAAAACACATTCACAAGGAACAGATGAGGCTTGTATGCATAAATATTGTTTAGCCAACAAGAACAAATGCAGATAAACATTTCTGTGATATTCCAGTAGGCCAGAGGATCCTCCCATCTTTGCAAAGGAGGATCAAACAAGTGTCTCTGAACTTTAACTCTGGCATCTGATGTATGATTCCTGTGAGCTCTTTTATTAAAACATGTCCAAAGGTCGGAAGCTGAAAGAAAAAGAATGATTTGACAGTCATGAACACAGACAAGTCTCTCTCTCCCTGTCTCTCTGTCTCTGTCTCTCTCTCTCTCTCTGTCTCTCTCTCTGTCTCTCTCTCTCTCCCTCTCTCTCTCTCTGTGTGTATGTGTGTGTGTTCATAATTACCAGCTTACAACTATTTGTCAGAGTCAGAGTACTTTTATTAACATTGCACAAGTTTTCACCAGTACAGCGTGAATATGTACGCACAGTCATCCGGAAGAGGGCGAGTGTGTGAAGCTGCTGCCTATTCAGACCACATGAGACATCATATCACATTATGTTCTTCAGCGCGGCCTCTCTCATCCGTATCGGGATGAAGGTCAAAGGTGTGAAAAACATTGTGGAGGATGGTGTGTAGAATTGTGGGGATAAACATATATTGATAAACATATATAAACATATATTGAACATAACCTACCATGAACAGTGTTCTCATTCCTGCCTGCTTTCATGCTTTGCTCTTTAGTGTCTAAGCATCGAGGACGTATTGTTATTATATTCCAGTTGCATGGAACAATAGAATAGAATAGAATAGAATAGAAACAGCCTTTATTGTCCCAGGGATGGGAAATTCCAGTGTAACAGCAGCAACAGCAGCAACAGATTAAACGATTCACACAAAAATACCTAAAATGTTAAAAACAATATATACAAAAGTACAAAGTAAGAGAAACAATATCAATAATAATGTTCAGTATGTATTGGAATATTGAGAATTGCAGACTATTTACAGTACAGCAGTATAGGCAGAGTGTGTGTTTTAGCAGAGGTCAGCATGTATTTAATACTTATTGAGTTTGTTGGGAGCAGTGATGGTTATAAAGTCTAACAGCTGCTGGGAGGAATGACCTGCGGTAACGCTCCTTTGTGCATTTAGGATGCAGTAATCTGTCACTTTAGGAGCTGTCCAGTTCAGCAACGGCAATATAAGCACTGGACCTGTATGAACAGTAATGATCAAACAAGAGAACAAACTGTCAGGGCTGGACGATATGGCCACAATTTTTATCACAATATATTTCTTAATTTCAGTCGATAGCTATATAATTCTATATCGATATAAACAATATAAAAGCCTAAAAAAAACTATAAACTATACAAATAAATTAATGTTCACCTTTTATTTGTATTTATCCTCCAAAAAAATGGAAATAACATCAAATAAACAAAATTCTCAACCCAATAATTCTTAATCTGGACAGTTTCTTTTTTATAGAAACATTTCACTCTCCATCCGGAGGGCATCATCAGTCAGAGAAGTTCCAGAAAACTGTTTCCCCACCAAGCAGTAAACTCCTTAAGTGGACCAACCAGTTTGCTGGAGCCAAGATGGTTTCTGGGGACCGTCTTGTCCCTCGTCGACTCCTCCCAGGCAGGCAGCCACAGCCAAAGTGGTTCAAGGCAAGAAAGTTCATGCTCAATCATCCAGGTACCAAAGCCAATAATTCTCAGTCAGGTCATCTGGACAATTTATTTTTTATAGAAACGTTTCACCCTCCATCCTCCATCCAGTTTCTATAAAAAAGAAACTGTCCAGATGACCCAACTGAGAATTATTGGCTTTGGTACCTGGATTATTGAGCATGAACTTTATTGCCATACAACTCTCAACTGTGTCAATATTAATAGTTTTAACTTTAAACAACAACTTTGAAATTTACAGCATTGAAATTCATAGAGTTAATTAAATAAAACTTTTGGGTGTTGTTATTGATGAGAAGCTGACATGGAAATCTCATGTAAATTACTTAAGAATAAAAATAACAAAATCAATTACATTACTGTATAAAGTAAAATAGTTTTTGAATGACAAAGTTTTGAATATATTGTATAATGTAATGATTGTTCCATATTTAATCTGTTGTATTGAAGTTTGGGGAAAAGCATGCAAAACTATTACAAACCCTGTTTTTATTTTACAAAAAAAGAGCTATAAGAATTATTAGTAGGAAGTGCTATGGTCACCCAACAAATATATTATTTCATCAATTGAAATTATTAAAATTTTATGATTTGGTTGAACATAGTATTTTACAAGTCATGTATAAAGCTCGTAAAAATATTAACCCAAATATTCAATTCAAATTTGTTAAAAAAAGAGTCATTATAACCTGAAGGGAATGTAAATGTTTGTAAAACCTTCATTTAGAACTAGTTTGAAGGAGCTGAGTTGTAAATCAGGGAACAGGATTGTAGAGTTGATTTGATATCACCATAAACATTTATAAAACAATTTACTGTATATGTTTTAAAAGATGATTAAAGTTGTTGGGAAGGTATAGAGCCAGGTGAAGGATACCGGAAGTTTTTTTGTTTTCAGTTTTGAGATTGTTCAAGTGAAGGTTGTTGTTGTTTGTATTTTTTAAATAAGGGGCAGATATCTTAAGACTATTTTCTTCTTTTTGCACCTTTTCATTCAATGTTTTTTCTTTCTTTCTGATGAATTTATTTTATTTTGAATGAATATTTATTTAAAAAAACATGTAGTGCTGGGGGTGTTGTTTCAGTACGACGTAGTTTCAGGGACACGTTGGCTCAAACTTTATTGTGCTTCATCTTCTGACTCTCATCATATTCTATCAAGTGGAAACTTTTCAGATGAAACAAGTTAGATGTTCCCACCGCTAGTTGGAATGACTCTCTGTCATGTTTTGCAGCATAAAGAGACCTCGCTGCAGCAGAAGAAACCTGCAGTTTAAAGCTCCACTGACATCATCTTTTAACTTTCCATAAAATGGCACAACATATATATATATTAAGATTGACCTCTGATCGTTTTTGCTAAAACAATGTTAAATTAATTAGAATTCCTCTCAAAAACAGTTTAAAATTAGCGCCATTTTTTTAACACGATAAATAGGGATTTCCCCGTCGCAGGATGATGACGTCATAACAAGACTCGTCTCTACTGCGCACCTTGAAAACAATGGAGGAGATACAAACTCGATCCGTCCAATTTAGCCATTTAAAAGTTAATATATTAGCGGATTGTCTTCAGAGAAGCCAAAGTTATTTCCAGTAAACAGCAGGTTATAATGTTTTTCAGCTCCTGCTGGTTTTTGGAGACCTTCACTTCATGAGGTGAGCTGCTGTGTGGAGTTACATGAGCTGCATGTGGACGAGGCAGAAGGAATTCTACAACATGTACATCGTCTCCACAGCACTGAAATGGTAATATATTAGTTAATGTTTCTAATAATTATTCAACATTATTAGTTATTAGTTTGTGTACAAAACAATTTGCACAGGCTCCTGCAGCTGTTGATTATTTTGCTTCAATTTGTCAGCTTTGTTATTTAATCCAGTCAACATGTTTACAATATTTCATATTTATTTTTCTATTTAATTTGGACATCACTTGGTGTTATAGTGGTGTATCATTAAAATGATGGAAATACTGTACATGACATTAGTTTGACCCATTGTCTTAATATACAGTATACTGCATATAATATATACTGTGTGTGTCTGTGTGTTTTATCATCAATTCACAGAAATATCTTCACCTGAAGAGTGGACCCAGGTGGCGGTTCTGTGAAGAAGCTGGAAGCACCTGTTGTGAGGCTGAGGAGTTCTGGCGTGGGTCACGGCCAAACAGTGACTCTGAGTTTACTGGCCTGTTGTTTTGTGTACTTGAATAAAGCGTTGGCTGAAGCAGAACGTCTGGTGCTTGAGTGACCGCGACAACGTTACACCAGAAATACTACAGAAATACTACAACTTGCCAGAGCATTGACATGAAAATGAATCAATGAAAATATAAATTTAATATTTTTTCTGACAGTTCAAATGAACATATTGTTTGAAAAAAAAGGATAACAATGAACCAAGTGTTTATGTAGTTATGTGTAAATAAAGTTACAGTAGTACACTATATTATCTGTTAGTGTTGAGTTATTCTTTGTGAGAATATTTGTGTATCTGTTTTAATTTCATTCGTTCATCTACAACTCACAGAAAGTACTTTAGTAAAAACAAAATTGGTGAATGTTAAAAAAACATTTTATTAAAGTAAAACCATCCCATATTATCAAATATATGAAAACCTATGGGGAAACATTAATATGAACAGATTATCAAAAAAAATTGAGTTTAAAAAATATCAGCAAGTGGTGTTTGACTTCATCAGCTCCTAAAAAATGACACTTTACAGCTGTAAATCTGCAAAATCAGAACTTCTTCAGACTCCAACACCCTCCTCGTCCACCCTCCTTGATGTCCAGGTGTTGTAGGTCTGGATGCAGAGGACATCTGTCTAGTTTCTCTTCAAGGTTTGTTCTCCACCACCTGTGTCCACTCTTCAGGTGAAGATATTTCTGTGAATTGATGATAAAACACACAGACACACACAGTATATATTATATGCAGTATACTGTATATTAAGACAATGGGTCAAACTAATGTCATGTACAGTATTTCCATCATTTTAATGATACACCACTATAACACCAAGTGATGTCCAAATTAAATAGAAAAATAAATATGAAATATTGTAAACATGTTGACTGGATTAAATAACAAAGCTGACAAATTGAAGCAAAATAATCAACAGCTGCAGGAGCCTGTGCAAATTGTTTTGTACACAAACTAATAACTAATAATGTTGAATAATTATTAGAAACATTAACTAATATATTACCATTTCAGTGCTGTGGAGACGATGTACATGTTGTAGAATTCCTTCTGCCTCGTCCACATGCAGCTCATGTAACTCCACACAGCAGCTCACCTCATGAAGTGAAGGTCTCCAAAAACCAGCAGGAGCTGAAAAACATTATAACCTGCTGTTTACTGGAAATAACTTTGGCTTCTCTGAAGACAATCCGCTAATATATTAACTTTTAAATGGCTAAATTGGACGGATCGAGTTTGTATCTCCTCCATTGTTTTCAAGGTGCGCAGTAGAGACGAGTCTTGTTATGACGTCATCATCCTGCGACGGGGAAATCCCTATTTATCGTGTTAAAAAAATGGCGCTAATTTTAAACTGTTTTTGAGAGGAATTCTAATTAATTTAACATTGTTTTAGCAAAAACGATCAGAGGTCAATCTTAATATATATATATGTTGTGCCATTTTATGGAAAGTTAAAAGATTATGTCAGTGGAGCTTTAACAGATCTTAGAAAGCCGAACCACTTCCACACGATGAATTAGTCTTTCCTCTCTTATCAGTGATGTCATCTCGTTCTCTTCGCTTGTGAAACTTTGTTCAGTAACATTCTAACGGTCAAGGGCACTTGTTTTGCAGAGAAAACTTAACGTGCGTTGGAGCTTAGCTTAGCCTGCTACGGCTAACACCTTCTGGACTCGAGCTCTGCGTCTGCGTAACTTCTACGTCACCACGCACTTACGTATTTGTGTCCCAGCTTTTTCTGTCCGGGTTGAAGCTGAAGCAGCCGCTTCAACCCGAACAGAAAAAGAAAAGCGTCAGTGAAATGCTGTAAAATCTTATCGAAAATATGCTGAAAATTCATATCATCGTTATTGAACAAAAGTATATCGCAAGATATATCGATATCGAATTATTGTCCAGCACTATGTCAGGTCATAGGCTGTGTCTCAATTCAGGGGCTGGGTCCTCATGAGTGCGCATTTGTCGGCCGCATACGTCATTGCCCCGCGCGGAGGACTGTCCCAATTCGAAGACTCCTCCTCATGCGGCCGAGGAATGCGGCCTACTTCCTGTCGAAATCTGAGGATGCATCCGTGAATCCTTCAAGACGGAGGCTATCCCAGAATTCGTAGCGCCAGCAGAGATTTTGCGGGGGGGTGGGACTTTCTGCGTGCAGGGGCGGGACTGTTGCGTGTTGTTGAGTCATCAGCTCATTCTAACAACAACCTCAGCGCTTTTTTCATTCATTCAACCTTTATTTATACAGGCTAGCCTCGTTGCTGAATCTCATTAAAATTTAACTACAGAAACGACAAAAAAAAAATTGTTAGCTGAATATATATATTAGTGTTTCTGAGTTTACTGTTTGTTAAGAACTGATTACAAATCAGCTTATTTTACACGGGCGTAGCAAGGATTTTCTGAGGGGCATTCGTTTAAAAGACAGAGTGGACCTACGAAAAGCAAGTTGCCCAGTAGCTCAATTGGTTAAGCATCCCGCGATTGGCGCGCAGATACTTTTCTCGAAGCTGGTTCGAATCTCACTCGGTACGGTTAAAACTTATTTTACGTTTGTCTTTTATTGGATAAAAAAAGAAGGAGTTTCACAAACTGCTTCTTTTTAATCTCAGTCCTCATTTTTTTATCCAATAATAGACAAACGTAAAATAAGTTTTAACCGTACCGAGTGAGATTCGAACCAGCTTCGAGAAAAGTATGTCTGCGCCAACCGTGGGATGCTTAACCAATAGACCTTTTACCAGTTGACGTCATCACGCAAAGCTTGCCTGAAACGAGCGTTCTGATTGGACGGTAAAAAGCCGAAACCGGATGCAGGGGGGTTAGGAAGGAGCCGAGGAGCTTCGTAATGATAGAGAGTTGTAATTTAGAAGCTTGTTTTCTTAAAATATTGAACAACCACTGGTCAAAATGCCTGAACATTGTGCCGCGGATACGAGAGGAGGTGATTGTGTGCGCTGATGGAAAATGGGGAAATCCTTCAGGCTTTTTTGCGAATGTCCAGCAGGGTGAGTCGTTGTGTGTCGTTGTCAACAACCTGTATTATCCAAGCGTCAGAAATAAATGTTTTAAATTTCTCACACCAATACTTCTGATATTTAGACTGATTTGGTTATTGTTACAGGTTTAACATCTTCTGTTAGCTTCTATAACTAGTGCCATGTCTTCATAAGAGCCGTCAGTATTAGCACAGTATGTAAACAAAGACATGACATTTGAGTCAGTCACACCATGTTTTAAATTTCTCACACCAATACTTCTGATACTTAGACTGATTTGGTTATTGTTACAGGTTTAACATCTTCTGTTAGCTGCTATCCACCTTATTCCTACGCCCCATGATGCCTTGCGCGAATTATGTGAACGACTTCCGCTGAAAGTCAGAACCGGCACTTTTGTTACACGCTAGCAACGCGCTAACCGGTTTTCGTCAGAGGTTTTAGGTCATAAAATATGTGGGAACACAAACTATCACAACTCAAATGTAGAGATATTGTTTTACCGCTACCTACAGCTGTTGAGGGGTGGGAGGACGACTTGAAGAAGTGGCCGAAAATAACGTACACTAGCATGTTTAGCTACTAGCATACTTAGCTACTTTGACAGTTGCTTCAGATGGCGAAGCGATGAGCAATCTGAAAAGCTCTGAAGCTTACTAGTATCTTCACAGTAACAAGGTTGGTCCTGTTATGTTAAGAGAGGTGGGACACTTTATTTAAACAAACATAAAGCCCAGTCTAAGCATTAAAAATCCACATCTCCAGGTCCAGCTAACAATGATGTTGCTTTGGACTTTTGAGCTGCAAGATGTTTATCTGGACACCAACTGAGCACCTGGAGCTTGACATTTCTTTTGACAAATACTTTACTGATTCACAAATGAAGCACCTTGAGAACTTTTAATAAAATACAGTAAATGAAAACAAATAATGAAATAGACAGGAAACGATCTTTAAAAACTTGATAATGACAAAAGTGACATTTAGATAGAAACAGTAGTTTAATCCAAAATTAACTGATATAGTGCACACAAAAACCTAACCTTGTAAGAAGGTTAACAGTCAACTATTGTACATAACAAATGAATCATTTTAGCAAATACTTTTCTAATGTAATATAGTTAACATTGCATCCTTTAAAAAACATGTTGAGTTGTGTTACGTTTACAGCAAGTACACCAGTACTGTACATGTTTGAGAAAAATGTTTACATTTAATGTCTTCTCACTTCTCACTTGAAATAAGCTGGCATCCTTTGCGTGTGAATGCTGGAACGATTACATTGACACCATAGCTCTTGCAGCAGGTCCCTCACTGTGAAACCACGATCACCCATCACCTCATCTCCAGCACGCAGATAGTCCAGAAACCCAGAGTTCTGTGTTATATACCTGTCACTGCATTTACCACCATAAGCATCTGAAATAAACATGATTATTCCAGAGGGAGAAACAGCCAATAAATATTTCACAGTGTTATTTGCATGTATGATTCACTTCTGGAGTCCAAGTTTTTAGCTTTCTGCAAAACATGTTGCTTTAATTGTTTCACGGGGCAACCATAGAATAAGGTTGTTGGTTTGTTCTGACATTATGTCAATCCACATTCCAACAGTCATGCTGCATGTGACTGGTGGTGTTGAGCAGCTCCACACTCTCATCAAGCCCATCTGAAAGTAAAAGTACAGTATACAAACTTTAGGGTTCATTTATGAACACACACACACACACCTATATTATATATATATATATATATATATATATATATATATATATATATATATATATATATATACTATATATATATATATATATATATATAGATATATAGATAGATATGTATAAATAAACGCACACACAGCATACATATAGGTGCGTGTGTTTATTTGCCAGTTATGAACGAAAATATTAGTATAATTTAATTACTGACTACATAAAATCATAACACTAAAAGCTGTCTCTTAAATCATACCTGGTGTTCTCGATCATCTGGAGGATACAGAGTCTTTTTTCAGGTGGTTTCTCGTAGCCCAGCCACAAAGAAGGATGCAGGTTTTTGTTTTCGGAGCATGTTCAACACACACTAGTTGCAGCCACTAATTCAGCTTCGTGTGATTATTCGTACAGCCACGAACAGCGCAACAGGTACCCGAGCTCCTCAAGACATCTTCGTGACAATATTAGCTCGAAATAACAGAAAACAGAACTTCAACAGAACTTCTACGATGCGCGCAGATTAGCAAGTAAACAACGAGGAGCCAATGCAAAAATTCTACTTCCGGGGTCAAACGGAAGTACGGCACATTATCGCTTCTACAGTGACACCCCCAAGAATAAGGTGGATAACTAGCACCATGTCTTCATAAGAGCCGTCAGTATTAGCACAGTATGTAAACAAAAACATGACGTTTGAGTCACACAAATGTTCACAGCGTCCTTATTTCTTATTTGATTTCTGTAAACTATGTCTTAAATACAACCTGAGACAATTGGTGATGTTGTTATGTGAAAAATAAGAACTATCCCAAGAGATACATTTATTAGCTTTCCTGGGAAAATTTAATTATCTTTGAGAACGTATTTACTTTTGCACTTTTGACACACTGTTTATACAGCTTACACTTTATTAGATGTAAAATGTGTGAAAATCTTAAATATATTAAAAACAATATATTTTGCATGTGAATTCCATAATGACACACACAATATGGTTATATATTGTGATTGTTTTTGCAGACGAGGTGGCTGCAACCATGCTGGAAATACATTCTAAACCAACCTGCACCCAGTTACCTTGTACATGGAAGGGGCCAGCCCAAAAACGAACTGCACCTGCTACTTGGATGAGCTGCAAGTTTTAAAGTGAGTTTACTCAGTGTTCCTGAAGAAATTTCATATTACGCTTATAACACAAATACCCAGAAAGGTGACTTTCAGTCAAACTTCACCAACAACTGGAATAATACAATATCACTTATTTTGTCTTATTCCAGTCAAAAAACTATTCAACATTTTACAATTGTAGTTTATTTTATTGTGTTAATTATTGTTGTTTTCTAGTGGCACTAGATAAGAAATAAATGCAATGACATATGCACGGTTTTAAATGTTTTCTACAATTGTAAGATCTGGAATAGTTCTTGGACATTTTTTAAAAAACACTTCTACAAACAGATTTGCTAATATGTGTTAGATATAAACCACATTTTTCATGTTGGTGTCATTATAGGCATGACATCGGCATCCAGAAGTTTTCCAGGAGAACGCTGAACAGCCTGCATTTTGAACCCACGACATCCTGATGAGCCCATCACTGCTGGCTGGTCTTCACAAGGACATTTTGAGCGTGGAGCCATTGTTGCCTTTTGCAGGTTGTAGTAGTAAACTTTAAAAACCACTAACGCTTATCTGTATGTTTCTTTAATTCCTTTATTTTGTCTAGAATTTAAAACTTCATGTTTTTTTCTTTTGAGGTATGCTCAAAGCCCCTGGCTGTGGTTTCTCGATCCAGACCCTCCGGCAGATGAAGTAGCTGACGACCGCGGGCCCTGTCCAGTCTCCACGCCATCAGAGAGACCTGCCAGAAGTTCAAAACATCTTTAAGTCTCACAAGCACACACATTATTTATATAAGTCACAAACAGAAACAACACATACCAGAAGATGTGTTTGTCATTTCACTTGTTAAAGGACAGAAAGTAACCTGTTAATATTTAATGTTTATGGGGTTCTGGTGCTAAGTCATTGGATGACCAGAGAGCTGGACTATAAACTAGAGAACAGATCTGACAACAGCAGAGCCACTAAGAGGATTTTCTTTCGGCCTGGTTAGGTCACCATGATAAGAGAGACTGACCTGTTTTTGTTGTAAACGCTCTAACAGCATTTTTATATTAACAGATTAAAAAATTTAACTAAACAAAAGTTCCACTTCTATATATATATTTTATATTTAAAGGTTGGTGTGTTCATGTCTAAATTTAATGTACTACAATCAATGTGTTTTGGGATGTGTGGACTATTTCAGTAATCAATCACTGTAATAAACATGGATTTGAATACAGTATATAAATTTGGTCAAATTGGGGAGGGAATGACTGAGCCAGATGAGCAGTGCTGTGAATTTTCATTGGATTAGCGTGATGTCCTTCAAAAACTTCAACCAATGTGATGTCACGGTCGACAGAATTTATTTAAAATATATATACAGTATTTGGATCATGACAGGTCCATAAATGTACAATACACTCCTTGTACAATACATACCTCTTCCTCAGTGTACTGCTTGTATCCTGGATGCAGAGAGGTGGCCAGGTTCAGACTAGCTTCCCTTTTTCCACCTCTGACTTGACATCAAACCCTTTGTCAGCAAGGAGTTGTTGGCCAGTTGCTGCTGTAAAACAAAGTATTAATTCATATTTGACAATAAACAAAACAGTCTTGTGTATAGTTAAACTGTATGCTTATACACATTGATGACAGGATTGCTTTTTTTTTCTGTGACAGCATTTCACCGATGCTCCCAGCAAAACTGTGCGAATAACTTACAGAAACAGAGAAATGGCTGAAATGTTTTCAAAGATGCAGTGCTGTTAGACCTCAAATAATGTTAATAAAACATGTTTGTCTTGTGGAAACTATACTGTATATTTTTTCAACGCAGAAAGAGTTCAAATGATAACAGCTAACAGTGCAGTGGTCTGTTCATTTTTACAGAGCTGCATGTTTGACATTTTACTCACCTGTTCTTCAGTGGGGTTGAAGGAAGAATCTCTTTGCATGTCGCAGGTTGAAACAGGTTGAAACTTCAACACAGGCAGTGGACTGAGGTACAGCCAGGTCTAGTAGGACTAGCTGGCTGCTAGCTTAGCAACTGTCCAGTAGCATGTTGTTCTGCTGCGGGAGGTTGTTCTCTGTTTTGTCTGTTTCCCATATCCAAGATGTAATGTAGGAACGTAATCCACGGAGCTTGGATCATTAATGGCCATGCCAGATAAAAAATGCTGATTACACACGTTGATGCTTTTGTGTCGGGGTGAAGTCCTGCCGGTCCGGTGAAGCGCTTGAAGCCACATCTTCCTTCTTTTAGTCGCTTTACTCGACTTTCCTAGAGGGACGTTGTAAAACGAACAAGTCTCACCTTTTTCTTTTACTCGTTTACGTTGCCTGGAACAATTATAAACACAATAAAAGTCATATTTCCCCACCGCGACCGTTGGCAGTAATGAATACACTGGAGTAGAATTGACGCGCTCCCCCCGACTTCCGGAAAATTCTGGAAAAATGCGAGTGCGCATGCGCGATGACGTCAACTGGTAAAAGGTCTATTGAGCCACTGGGCAATTTGCTTTTCATAGGTCCACTCTGTCTTTTAAACGAATGCCCCTCAGAAAATCCTAGCTACGCCCATGAAAAATAAGCTGATTTGTAATCAGCTCTTAACAACAGTAAACTCAGAAACAAAATATATATATTCAGCTAACAAATATTTTTAGCGGCGTCCCTTTCCACACACACACCAAGCGCGGACACTTCCCACCCATTTCAAGAGAACGCCCCACCCACTTCAATGCCGGCTCTCCGGAAGGCTAGACCGTCCCATTTCAGCAGTTTCCCTCAGCCCACCCGGTCTTGTGAGTGCGTGGCCTACTCGGCCCAGCTAGGCTGGGTCTTCATGAGGACGCAGCCCCTGAATTGAGACACAGCCAACGACATCACTTAAATCACCACACATGCAAATGTACCTAACTTACGTCCCCTTCACAAAATCCTGAACCCCCCAGCTTACAAGTTCAAGTTGCTTGTTTAGTAATACTTTGTAAACTACTCACCTTATTGGGACTGATCAGCTCGAAGTGTTCCCACATTGGCTCCATGTTGATCAACCAAAAGCAGTGATGAAAAAAACAGCAACAACCCACGCAACAACTCCAACAACAAACCGACATGCTGTGGTGTGTCGGGTGCCTCTAAGGTGTGTTTTGATGCGTGCAAGCTGCCTGAAGCAAGTCTCGCATCAACGAATCATCTCGCAATATGAAACTATTGTGGGATTCATTCGGGGACCGAAGCAGTCACTGCTTCATACGTCATCGCTTATGTACTTAGCTCTGCAGCAAAGAACGCTTCGTAGCAGTGGTTCAAAGAGAACGCAACTTCGAGTTTGAAACAAGGATCGGAGCTTCTGTGTCAGATTGACATCACTATTCTTTATTATTCCACACACTGCAGGTTTACTTGTGGTTCCTAGAGTTTCCAAAAACAGAATGGGAAGCAGAGTTATCAGGCTCCTCTCTTGTGGAACCAACTTCCAGTTTCTGTCTGTGAGGCTGACCCTTTCTACAGGCTGAAGTCTTTCCTTGTATACTCCTGATGAAGGCAAGCTTTGCTTTGGTATAGTCCCTGGCCGCCCCGCCGTCTGTCCATGAGGCTGACATATCTACTTTTAAGATTAGGCTGACGTCTTTCTTTTTATATGCCTGATGAAGGGGGGATGTATTTTGATGTAGTCTTTGACTGTCCCATTGTCTGTCCGTGAGGCTGACACATTGTCTAATTTTTAAGATTAGGCAGAAATATTTCCTTTTATACACCTTATGAAGGCAAGGCAGGATGTATTTTGATGTAGTCTCTGGCTGTCCCGCCGTCTGACTGTTAGGCTGAACCTGAAGATTTTCCTTTTATACACCTTATGAAGGTAGGATGTATTTTAGCATGGTCTCTGGCCGTCGCGCCATCTGTCCGTAAGGCTGACACATTGTCTAACTTTAAGACAGGCTGAACTTGTCCTTTTATATGCCTGATGAAGGCGGGATGTATTTTGATATAGTCTCTGGCCATCTGTCTGTGAGGCTGACCCTTTTCTACAGATTGAAGACTTTCCTTTCATACACCTTACGAAAGTAGGATGTATTTTAGTATGGTCTCTGCAGGGCCAGATTAACACTTCTCTGGGCAACAATCTTCAAGAGCCACATCATCACGACCCCAGAATCACCATAATATGGCAAAATACAGAATAAATTACCATAATATACAAAATATACTTAAAATTCTAACTATCAAGTGCATTTTTATGTATAAAAACCAAATGCTCATAGAACTATAAATGCTATGTTCTCTTGTTGACACAAATCATCAAGACTGAGTTAAGTTGAATGCACTTTTAACACTGTATGTGTAATTGTTTAGCAACATGTTGGCCATTGGTGTCAGAAGCATTTGTAATTTGGGGGTGGGGGATCTGGGGGTCCTCCCCAGAAAATTTGAATAAAGTAGATGCCATTTCCTACATTCTGGTGTATTTTAACAGTTGTTATACATCTACCCTGATGAATGCTCAATAATCCAGGTATAAAAATCTAAAAAAGCTAAGTCTGGTCCTCTGGACATTCAAAAAACAAAACAAAACAAAGCAAAAAAAATTGTAGAAACGTTTCGTCTTTTGTCCGAAAGACTTCCTCAGTCTGAGCTGCTGTATTCAGCTGTCTTAAGGCCCCGGTATAGCTCTGCGTACGGCCTGTACGCCGCTCTACGCGCGTGTTCTGTGCGCACGCGTTCACAAGCACAGCTCTGCGTTCGTTCTCGCGTTAAATGCTTGCGTTTTCGCTCCAAATTCTTGTCGTAATTTGAGCAGCTGCGCGCAGAGCGTTTACCTACGGGACAAACTGAGGTCGCTGATTGGTCATTTGCTGACACGCCTACTGAATTGATTGACAGGTCGGGTGGGGGAAAAAAAGGCACAAGCTGGCTCTGGCTAGAGCCGCTACGGTGTTCTAAACTTTATATGTTAATAAAAAGTTCTAAAAATTAAAAATAAAAACAGGGAGCGCTGGTCCTGCAGCCCACAGCCCACCAAGAAATCTGTAGAACCTCATGCAGCCATGTAGGACCAGAGTTTAATTTGCTCGTGAGAAATTCATTTATTTCTCATCATTTCAGTCATGGAGTCAACGGAGGAGGAAGCGATCACTTGACTTTTGGCAAAAAAACAAAAGAAAAGTCCAGATCAGGGATGAAGAAGGGGAATTTAATACATTTGTGTCTCATACAAAACAGTCCGGTGCCGGGCAGTTTATTGTGAGACAACGCGTTTGTGTACGCGGTTGTAAAATTTGAGCTTTGCGCGTTCGTGCCCTGCGGGGCTACGCTTGTGCCTCTGCGTACGTACGGCGTACAGCGGCATACTGCCTTACGCAGAGCTATACCGGGGCCTTTAGCACCCTCTCACAGTGGATCAACCAGTTGGCTGGTTTCGGCTGTCATCAGCCAACTGGTTGATCCACTGTGGGAGGGTGCTATTTATAAGACTGAGCTGAACACAGCTTCTCAGACTGAGGAAGTCTTTCGGACGAAAGATGAAACATTTCTACAGGTTTTTTTTGCTTTGTTTTGTTTTGTTTTTTGAATGTCCAGAGGACCAGACTTAGCTTTTTGGGGTTTGTCCTTTTATATTCCTGATGAAGGCAGGATTCGTTTTGGTATAGTATCTGGCCGTCCCACCGTCTGTCCATGAGGCTGACATATCTACTTTTAAGATTAGGCTGAAGTCTTTCTTTTTATGAGGGCGGGATGTATGTTGGTATAGTCTTTGACTCTCCCACTGTCTGTCCGTGTGGCTGACACATTATCTACTTTTGAGATTAGACTGAAGTCTTTCCTTTTACACGCCTGATGAAGGTGTATAATTTTTTTTGGTAACCCGCCGTCTGTCCGTATATCCGTTAGCTTTCTATTTTCCAGGTCATAATCCACTCAAGCTGGGGCATCTGTGGCTAAGTGGTTAGAGCAGTTGTTCTCCAATGCAAGAGTTGTGGGTTCGAATCCACCAGCAGTCACATGTCGAAGTGTCTCAGGGCAAGACACTGAACCCCTCGTTGCCTCCGATGTGTGTCCCATCAGTGTATGAATGTGATAAAGCTCTGATTAGTCTCTTTAGAATGATTTGTTCAATTAGCTTTGTACAGATCTAGTAGATGCTGTATGAATGGATAAATGAGGCACAGACTGTATTGTAGTGTAAAGAGCTTTGAGTGTCTCAAAAAGATAGGAAGGTGCTATATAAGTACAGTCCATTTACCATAGTTGAATGAGCTTGATACTATACACATACATTATCACTAGATTGAGTTTCACATACACTTTTCCCTGCTTTCCTTGCTTCAAATTCAAGGTCAAAAATAAAGGTCAAATGTTATACTTTGCTTGTCCAGGCTAGTGTTACAGAATGCTGATTTGCAGTTTGTTGACGAGCGTATGATGTGCCATATGCAACACACTGGTTAATAAATCCTATAGTTAGGGTTTGCTTGGGTTACCTGAATTCTGCTGTTATTGGGTTTGACTTCTTCAGAGTCAGAGAATCTTTATTGTCATTTGCACCACATGTGGTACATGTGATGGAACGAGATTATGTACACAGGTGAACAGTTACATCCAACAACAAATTGTAAGAGAAAAACAGTAATAACTTCTTGAAGACAAACTGACCACATTTCCTCACTCTTCTGTTGTCTTTACTTACTCTACCTGTTTGTATTTGTAATTATTTCTATCTTAACGTGTGTGTTTTTTGTGTGTATTTCCTCCTATAAGATGTACATTTGGACCTGCCATTCTGTGTTTGTCTGTTTGCACTTCTTGTCCTCTCAAACCCAGACGGTTGAAGCAGATGGCCACTTGTCCTGAGCCTGGTTTTGTTGCAGATTTCTTTCTGTTAAAAGAGAGTTGTGAGTGAATGATGCTGTCCACTGTTGACGGACAACTGTAGCAGCTGGTGTTTTATGATGCATCTGATCTGAATAGTTTTGTGCAACGCTCTGAGACTACGTTTGTTGTGGATTGACCCTTTTTATATAAATTGAATTAAACTGACTTTCCTGGTGTGTGTGTGTGTGTGTGTCATCCCTGTGTTGCAGGACAAGATGGGGAAGCAGAACAGCAAACTGACCCCTGAAGTTATGGAGGATCTGGTGAAGAACACAGAGTTCAATGAGCACGAGCTGAAGCAGTGGTACAAGGGTTTTCTGAAGGACTGCCCCACCGGCCGGCTGAACCTGGACGAGTTCCAGCAGCTCTACGTCAAGGTGCAGTCACGTTCACTTCATACATTACACTTGTGTTGTGCGCCACAACACAACACTTTATGTGCTGAAGCATAATGTTAGATTAGACTCAAGCCCAGAAATCAAACAGGGATCCAAGAGTCCAAGTCCAGAGTTGATTTGGATCAGAGTTCAGAGGTGAAGATGATACCAAGATCTGCAAAGTCCAAAAGGCAGCTGGTGTAGAACCTGAGCCAGTTACAAAACAAGAACAAGCTGAGCAGATGTTAATAAGAAAACAGACAGAACAGGAATAAAACCTGAGACACAGAAGGAACAAGCTAGATGAAGCTGACTGAGACAACCTCAGCCTGCAGAACACGCAGGATCTAATCTGCTCATCACAAATTAACCAAGTGTTCACATGTCTGAACT
>JBBPBX010032080.1:20532-34115 GCA_038048925.1 Garcialebias charrua | reverse complement strand
ATTTCCTATCACATTTATGCTGATGATATTCAGTTGTATTTTTCGTTTAAACCACACCAGCTGGACATGTTATCCATCCTTGTCCAATGTTTGTCCCGTATAAGTGATTGGCTCGCCAGTAACTTTTTGGTTTTAAACAAAGTAGTAAGACAGAGACTTTGATTTCTGCTCCCAGTCACCTTCACTCTGAAATCAATCAGATAATTACCTCTTTCTGCCCAGCAGCCAAAGCAAAAGTAAAACATCTATAGGAGTCACATTTGAATCATCATTGGGTTTTGAGTCTCACATTAGGACTATTTCCCGTTCTTGTTTCTTTCATTTAAGAAACATTTCTAAAATATGACCTATGGTCTCCAGAGTTGACCTAGAGAAAATTATTCATGCTTTTCTATCATTGCATCTGGACTACTGTAATGCCCTTTTAATTTGTCTTGACAAAGCTTCTGTATCACGCCTACAAGTGATTCAGAATACAGCTGCCAGACTTCTCACTAGATCCAGTAAATACTGCCACATTACTCCAGTTCTGTCTTCACTTCACTGGCTCCCAGTTGAGTTTAGAATCCGTTTTAAAGTCCTTGTGCTCACGTACAGAGCTTTAAATGGCCAGGCTCCTGTGTATCTTTGTCAGCTTTTAACAAAATACTCTGCTGCCCGTGACCTTCGATCACAGACCCAGAACTTCTTAGATGTTCCACGTATGCGGTTGAAAACTAAAGGGGACAGGGCCTTTCAGTCAGTGGCACCAAGGCTGTGGAGCAGTTCCCTTATCAGTCAGTTCACTCTGGTGCAACATATGACATATGGGAATTGCGCCCCCGCACGGTTCACCTGAAGCAATACAATCATGCCTTTTAAGGCAAGTGAAGCGTCAACGTCACAAGGGGGCCCCGCCCCCCTGGTATAAGAGACGGTGACGTCTCACATTCTGTCTCTTTTTGCCCTTCACCTTGCTTCACACCTGAACTTCGCAGGACAACGTCTCAAGTGACTGAACCGCCCGACCAGGAGGTGAGCTTTCTCCCTACCGAGGGCGTCACTGAGGACTTCCCTGCGAGAACTTTGTTTAGCGGACGCTAACTAAGTGTCGACAAAGTTTTTAGCAACGGCTAGACATCCATCTCTGCTGTTTCGTTGCCCAGTTTAGCGGGACACCAACTGCGCCGCATGCCCTAACGGCTAGCCCACATGAACAGCACAGCGAGAAGAATTCTTCGAACCCTGTTTAGCACGTGCTAAATGGCTTCCACTCTACGAACCCTGTTTATCTTTCGCTAACTGGCTTCCACTCGAGGCCTTTTCTCGAAGATGGCTCCTGAGAAAGGCAAAAGGAAATCAAAGAACTCCAACAAGGCCGGCAGCAGACCAGCGAGCCCTGGTTCCCAGCCTTGCCCCAGCAAATGCGGCTACTTCATTTCATCATCAGACACACACGATGCCTGCCCGATTTGCTTGGGAATGGTCCACGCCAAGACAGCTTTGGAATCCCCTGAGTCGTGCTCTCACTGCAGTCAGCTACGCGAGACAATTCAACGGAGATGCGTGGACTTCGTGGCCAAGGCAGTTCCACTGCGGGAAGGGACCCTCTCCTCTCAGAGACTCTCACGCCTACAGCGGAGCTGGAGGCGAACGAGATGGACAGCGGAGCACTAAGCTGGGGCAACAGAATGGATCTTCAGAGCCCCAACAGGGACACAAGGACCGACTTCGACATGAGGGACATGATGCAAGCCGACGAGCTGTCGCTGACAGCCTCCGGTGAGATAACGGGCGACGAGGTGGACAACGAGGAGGAGGGAGAGGCAGAAGACTTCTCTCAGGGAACAGTGGCTGCACAAGCGGAGTCGGATGGGTCCAGTCCTGCTTTGTTCGAGCTGTGCCGCAGAGCTGCAGAGGCGCTGAATGTGACTTGGCCAAAACCCCCACCTCGACAACAGTTGGGTTTGGCGGAGAACTACTTTTTCGCCATAAAACAGGCCGCTGTGAGACACAGAATGCCTGTCTTCCCTGACTTTCTGACAGAGCTGACGCGCTCATTGACAGAACCGAAGGCGCCCTTGACACTACCACTCTCCCAGTTCCGCGACATCGAGGGCATGGAGTCAGCAGGCCTGGACCACATCCCGTAGATGGAGGAGACTTTGGCCGCACACTTGGCCCCAAAGACGTCGAGCTCGAAGCCCACGCTACCCAGCAAGCCGTGCCGCATGTCAGCGCTTCAACTTGAAAAGAGCTACTGCGCTCAAGGCCTCGCGGCTCGCGCCCTCAACACCGCCTCAATGCTGCAGGCCTGTCAGGCCGAGAAGCTACAGGAGCGGCAGCAGACCACGTCAAAGAAAAAGGCAGCTGAAATACTGGACGAAGCACATAGAGCAGCAGACTTTATCCTCCGTCTCACCGGTACAGCAGCCATCGTCCAAGGGAAGTGTATGGCTGAAACAGTGATTGCACAACGCCATTTATGGCTCACATTGACTGATCTCCCTGAGAGCCAGCGTTCCTCATTTCTCCACCATGCCATAGAGCCGTCAGGTCTGTTCGGCAGGGCCCTGGAGAGGATCCAGAGCAGATGTGATCAGAGGAGAAAACAGGAGGAGGCCCTACGTGAAGGCATGCCCAGAAAGCATTTCTCACAAGCCAGAGACTCGAGCCATCAAAGAGGCCCACAGCAGCGCCACCACTCTCTCACACGATGCCCAGCTCAAAAGAGGCCGACACTCAAGGTCGAGCAACGGCCCAAACCCGCCTCAAAGCAGCACGGACACACTCCTCAGACAGGCCACGCTTAGTCGAAGCAGAGGTTCGCCCCAGGCCAAACGGGTTACCCCAGATCTTTGTCAGCGGTGCGAGAGAGAAAGCAGAAGTCAGCCTGATCTAAAGCTGTCCCTACACCATTTCAGGCACTTTCACCCATCAGGAAAAAGAAAGGCCAAACTTTTAATGCCAGTATCTGTGAAACCCCGATTAACAGGTTCAGAACGTTTAAACATACAAAAACTCTCAAATGTTTGTGTAATAAAGAGAAATTGTTGTTTGCACCCTGCGAAGAAAACTCATTTCAGCCGCTTGTATCCGAGATCTTGTTCTTTCGGTCATAACCCAAAGCTCATGACCATAGATGAGGGTGGGAACGTAGATCGATCGGTAAATTGAGAGCTTTGCCTTTTGACTCAGCTCTCTCTTCACCACGACAGACCGGTACAGCGCCCGATTCACTGCGGACGTAGGGTGGCTGGACTCTCCCTTAGAGATAGGGTGAGAAGCTCAGTCATCCGGGAGGGACTCGGAGTAGAGCCGCTGCTTCTCCACATCGAGAGGAGCCAGTTGAGGTGGCTCGGGCATCTGGTTAGGATGCCTCCTGGACGCCTCCCTGGTGAGGTGTTCCGGGCATGTCCCACCGGGAGGAGACCCAGAGGAAGACCCAGGACGCGCTGGAGGGACTATGTTTCTCGGCTGGCCTGGGAACGCCTTGGGATTCCCCCGGAGGAGCTGCTCCAAGTGGCTGGGGAGAGGGAAGTCTGGGCCTCCCTACTTAGGCTGCTACCCCGCGACCCGACCCCGGATAAGCGGAAGAAGATGGATGTTGTTTGCACACGACAATAAAGTCTCAAACTGCTCAAAATGTTCTGTGTCACGATTCAGCATTAAAGGGAAAACCCTACCATTTTTTAATGCAAACAGAGTCAATAAAGAGCACGGGGAGCCATCTCACATAGTCGGCCACCCTCCCTCTGATAAGACTCCACTTGTCAAAAGGCCCAATGAGCCCTCACGGGGGGCAGGGGGCGATCTGTCACAGTCAGACCCCCGCTCCCTCCGGAGGAACAAACAGGCCCGTATTCGAGCAGAGAGGAGGGGGCCATATCACCCCCCACCCCTCTTGACTCAATTGAAGTCATGAGTGAACATGCCCTTCAGGCTCGTAGCTCACGCGAGAGCCTGGGCAACGTGCAACCCATTGCAATGGGTCATGGGTACCGTAGTTCACGGGTACCGCCTACAATTCTTCAGACGTCCACCCCCCTTCTCCGGGGTGATTACATCAACAATGAGCTCAGCTCAAGCAGCTCAAGCATCCATCCAGGATGGGCTGAGGCCCATCCTGGATTTAAGATTTTTGAACAAACGACTGAGATCGTTCCAGTTCAAAATGTTAACATTGCGTCAGGTGATTCACTCTGTACGCCAGGGGGACTACTTCTGCACAGTGGACTTAAAAGATGCATATTTCCATGTAAATATCTTGCCAAACCACAGAAAATTCCTGCGTTTTGCATTTGAGAATGCAACATTCGAATATTTTGCCCTGCCTTTCGGGCTCTCGACGGCCCCCAGGGTATTTACAAAATGCCTCGAAGCTGCCCGAGCCCCCACAAGGAGCCACGGTATCAGAATTTTGGATTATCTTGATGACTTATTAACACCAGTACTACCCAAGTTTTTGTCATTTGACATTCTACCTATACTTCATATACCTTGTGACGACAGACGCCTCAAAGTCTGGGTGGGGGGGCATTTGCCAGAATCAGTACACCAGAGGTGTATGATGTGGAGCTGCGCCTCCTGCGGAGACCAATCAGCTGGAGCTGAAAGCTGTGTTCCTGTCCCTCAAACACTTCTACAGGAAGGGTCTGATCACATATCAACATGTTTTGATAAGATCAGACAACAAGTGCGTGATCGCGCACGTCAACAGGGAGGGGGGACACAATCCCACTCCTACTGCTGACCCAAAAGCTTCTCAAGTGATGCAGCTCATGAGTGCTGTCACTCAGAGCAACACACCTGCCGGGGAAGCTGAACTATGGGGTAAACACTCTCTCAAGAGGAGTGCCCCTCTCAGCAGAATGGCGTCTTCACACATGTAACGTGAACCAGTTGTGGGCACGATTCTGGTGGCCCCAAGGTGGCCAAAGAAGGCATGGTTTCAGAAGTTATTTCACTTTTAGTAGGAACACCATGGCAGCTGCTTGCACACAGGGACCTCCTGACGTAGGTCAACGGGCAGGTTTGGCACCCTTGCCCGAAACTCTGGGCACTTTGGGCCTGGCCCCTGAGAGGGACCGACTGCTAGCCTCTGGCCTACCCAGTAACGAGGTAAACACAATACAGGGTGCTCGTGCAGAGTCAACTCAAACACTCTATGCACAAAAATGGCGTATTTTTAAGATCTGGTGTTTAGAAAGGAATATTAGAATAGAATAGAATATATCTTTATTGGCATATTTGCACCGAGGTACAAAACATTGCAATTGGCGCGCGCACCATCCTAAGAGGGATAGCTCAGCACGGATAAAGACAAAAGACATGTTGCATTTTGGTGGCATAACAGGGAGATAGTCTGTGAGTAATCATTTCAGATAAGCATAGTCTGCAGATGGGCTCAGCTCGGCTCCATCTGAATGCACACAGAGACCTCTGGGAGGGGGAGGGGAGCGACAGTTTTCCAACAGCTTCAGACTCCAGGAGAAGTTTTGCAGTCAGCCTTTTTTCAAGGTTGCTTGAGTCCCAATTAGATTAGTTGCTTTATTTATTTTTCAGGGCAGGCTACAGTGTACTCTGACTGCAGCCTTGATGTCCAGGTGCCGTCTGGGTCCAAATCGCCGAATCATGCGAGGTTTCATTCAATCCGAGCTACAGGTCCCCGTCTGCCCCTGATGTAGCCCGGTCGGCTGTAAACGAGTCCCAAAATGCACTGCAGGTCTGCGGCTGTCCACCACTGTTCCCATCGTGCGATTCAGCTCGAACAACAGCTGATACATTGAGGTCACAGCCCGGATCAAAGAATCTTGTTGAGCAGGAAGTTTCGCCAGCGCGTTGATCGTCGCGGTAGTCTTCCTCAGCTTCCAGTAGCAGAAACCTCCGCCTAAGCCAAAAAGCAGAGCACCTGCTACCATAATTCCAATTATCCACAGAACTTCCACGTCGTCGACTGCGTGTCGAGGGGGTACGCCGGTTCTCCTGGTCTGGAGCGCTTCGTGGAAAAAAATTATCGATAGAGGAGACAGCCCACGCAATTAAATCCATTTCCAAATTGCTTCGAGTGAGCACTGAAGAGTTGCAGACGAGACAAGAATGCAAAAGCAGGGAGGAGGAAAACTTTAGGGCAGGAGAGGAGCAGAAAGAGAAGCGACCTGCTTCGCCAAGAGCCGGAATACTCCATATTCCTGTAATTTAGCCCAGCTTCTCACCTTTCTGTAGAACCTGCTGGAAAAAGGCAGCTCCTTTTCCACTATTAAAGTCTTTTTATCTACTGTTTCAGCGTGCCATGAAGGATGGGGAGGCAGATCACCCGGTGCCCACCCTCTCATGATCCGGTTCATGAAGGGCGTGCTGAGAAAAAGGCCTCCAAGCAGGGTTTCAGCCCCACAGTGGGACCTGTCACTCATGTTGGATGCCCTCTGTGAGCTCCAATTCGAGCCTCTGCAGAGTATTACCAGTGGTGGGCAACGCTAATCAAAAAATTAGTTCCGCTATTTCTAAAGCACTAATTAATTTATTTAGGTCCGCAATTTCAAAAGCACTAATGTCTTATGAAAATTAGGGGAAGCTAATTCTAATCCGCTAATTAAATTCAACAATTGGTAGCAGCAAGTTATGCAATATTTGCACTACACTGCCAACTAGCGGTGCATGAACTGTTATACAGTAAGTTGTTTGAGTTTCAGAGTATTTAGTTTGGTTCTCTTCAACAGGTTTGACAAGGACAAAATGTACCCATTCCAAAGTCTGTTAGCTAAACTGCTGACATATTTGGCAGTTTTTTTCTTCTTCTTTTGTTACTTTTAGTACCACTAGATCGCATGTGTCAAACTCAAGGCCCGTGGGCCAAATCCGGCCTAAAGGCTGGGGCATAGCTGCGCGCTGGCGCGAGCGCGGCGCCCCGTTGTGTGAGCGTCGTGCGTGCGCCGCTGCACAAGCCCTTTGAACGTTCGCGCGAACGCGCCAAGCTCTTTTTTTACGACCGCGCACGCTTGCGCGGTGTCTCACAATAAACTGCCCTGGTGACGGACTGTTTTGTATGACACACAAATGAATGAAATTCCTCTTCTTTATCGCTGATTGGGCCTTTTCTTTTGTTTTTTTGCCTAAAGTCAAGTAATTGCTTGAAGCGGTCACCATTCACTTCCTCCTCCGATGAGGAGGAATGAATGAACTTGTCACGAGTGAACTAAACTCATGTCCAACGTGGATGCGCAGGTTCTAAACATTTCCTGGTGTGCTTGTCTGCTGTGTGGGTTGAAGGACCAGCGCTCCCTGTTTTAATTTTAATTTTTAGGACTTTTTTATTAACATATAAACACAGAACAAAGCTGCACAGCCCTCTGCCTTTTCTTCTCAGACCCGACATTCTTCTCAGACCCGACCTGTCAATCAAATCAGTAGGCTGTCAGCAAATGACCAATCAGCGACCTCAATTTGTCCCGTAGCTAAACGCTCCGCCCTGCTTCTGCTCAAATGACGTCAAGTATTTGGAGCGAAAACGTTGGAGCCACACGCTGCTTCACGCTGAGCTCTGCTGTGAACCCCCCACGCACAGCGCATGCGCGTGGCGCGGCGCTCGCTCGAGCGCGGAGCTTTGCCCCAGCCTTAAGGAAGTAAATACGCTTGTTGCTTCAAAAAGGAGTTATCAGAGCCGTTCCCCCATGAACAGGGGCCATTACAGCAAATTCTTTGTGGTCCTAAAGAGGGGGGGGGGAGGCTGAGGCCCATCCTGGATTTAAGATTTTTGAACAAACGACTGAGATCGTTCCAGTTCAAAATGTTAACATTGCGTCAGGTGATTCACTCTGTACGCCAGGGGGACTACTTCTGCACAGTGGACTTAAAAGATGCATATTTCCATGTGAACATCTTGCCAAACCTCAGAAAATTCCTGCGTTTTTCATTTGAGAATGCAACATTCGAACATTCGCCAGCGCGTTGATCGTCGCGGTAGTCTTCCTCAGCTTCCAGTAGCAGAAACCTCCGCCTAAGCCAAAAAGCAGAGCACCTGCTACCATAATTCCAATTATCCACAGAACTTCCACGTCGTCGACTGCGTGTCGAGGGGGCACGCCGGTTCTCCTGGTCTGGAGCGCTTCGTGGAAAAAAATTATCGATAGAGGAGACAGCCCACGCAATTAAATCCATTTCCAAATCGCTTCGAGTGAGCACTGAAGAGTTGCAGACGAGACAAAAATGCAAAAGCAGGGAGGAGGAAAACTTTAGGGCAGGAGAGGAGCAGAAAGAGAAGCGACCTGCTTTGCCAAGAGCCGGAATACTCCATATTCCTGTAATTTAGCCCAGCTTCTCACCTTCCTGTAGGACCTGCTGGAAAAAGGCAGCTCCTTTTCCACTATTAAAGTCTTTTTATCTACTGTTTCAGCGTGCCATGAAGGATGGGGAGGCAGATCACCCGGTGCCCACCCTCTCATGATCCGGTTCATGAAGGGCGTGCTGAGAAAAAGGCCTCCAAGCAAGGTTTCAGCCCCACAGTGGGACCTGTCACTCATGCTGGACGCCCTCTGTCAGCCCCCATTCAAGCCTCTGCAGAGTATTACCAGTGGTGGGCAACGCTAATCAAAAAATTAGTTCCGCTATTTCTAAAGCACTAATTAATTTATTTAGGTCCGCAATTTCAAAAGCACTAATGTCTTATGAAAATTAGGGGAAGCTAATTCTAATCCACTAATTAAATTCAACAATTGATAGCCAGCAAGTTATGCAATACAGGTAGTCCCCGACTTACGAGCGCTCTTACTTACGAGGATCCGGACTTACGAGCTGGCAAATTTTTGGAAAAAACGCAAAAAATACTGAGTTTTTCTGTGTTTTTTCACCACAGTTCGTTAGCTAAACATGTGGACACACGTTTCCGATCATTTTTATGCACTCATAAGCAGTTTTTCGATGAAAAACGAGTGTTCGTAGTCGCGCTAGCAAAACCGTTCCAACTTACGAGTGAAATTCCGGACTTACGAGACACGTGGCGGCCGTTCCAAACTACGAGATTTCCGTGTTACGAGCGCCTCGTTGTAACGGAACTCGCTCGTAAGTCGGGGACTACCTGTATTTGCACTACACTGCCAACTAGCGGTGCATGAACTGTTATACAGTAAGTTGGTTGAGTTTTCAGAGTATTTAGTTTGGTTCTCTTCAACAGGTTTGACAAGAACAAAATGTACCCATTTCAAAGTCTGTTAGCTAAACTGCTGACATATTTGGCAGTTTTTTTTTCTTCTTTTGTTACTTTTAGTACCACTAGATCGCATGTGTCAAACTCAAATCCGGCCTACCATAACCGTTTCTGTGGCTCTCTACACCCTAGAACTTCAAGATAACAGTTGTAAGCATGTTGCTCTCAGGTGGTGGGTCCCCATCCCTACACTCCCTGGTCTCTCTGTTAATTGTCTTGCTTATCTCCTCCATTTTGTTGTCCAGGTGTTTGTGATTGTCATGCTGTGTGTTCATGTACCTGTATATAAAGTCAGGGATTTTTTAATTGATAAAGCTCTGTATATGTTGTATAACACAATCATTGTTCCACATTTAATCTATTGTATTGAGGTTTGGGGAAAAGCGTGCAAAACAATTACAAAGCCTGTTTTTATTTTACAAAAGAGAGCTGTAAGAGTAATCACCAGAAAACATTTCAGTCACCCATCAAACACCTTGTTTCTTCAGCTAAATTTATTGAAATTCCAGGAATTGGTAGAATATAGTATTTTATCAGTTATGTATAGGGCTCATAATAACACATTACCTTTAAATATCCAAAGAAATTTTATAAAAAGACAAAGTTATTACAATCTCAAAGGGACAGATATTCATCAAACCACAATTCAGAACCAGCTTAAAGGGACGGTCTACCTCAATTCAGGGAGTTCGATTGTGGAATGTTCTGGAGAGTGATGTTAAAAATGCAAAATCAATGTATACATTTAAGAAAAAGGTCAAAAAGGACTTGCTCAAAAACTATATACGTATGATGTAGCTTAGTGTGTTTGTGTACTTATGTTGTATGCTGGTGAAGATTCTCAGTCGTCCAGGACATGATAAATCAAAAAGGCGTTCAATACAAGATCAACTGGACTTTATTTGTAACAGAAAACGTTTCGACTCCCATCCGGGAGGCTTTCTCAATTCCATGAACAACTGTGCGAAGTTTGGAGTTATAACAGAACCACGCACCATTATGTGTAAGTTTCAAGCTGAGGTAACACATACATGTATATGTTATAACTCCAAACTTCGCACAGTTGTTCATGGAATTGAGAAAGCCTCCCGGATGGGAGTCGAAACGTTTTCTGTTACAAATAAAGTCCAGTTGATCTTGTATTGAACGCCTTTTTGATTTACTTATGTTGTACTTATGATGTAGCTTAGTGTGTTTGTGTGTTACGGTTAGAACATTTTAGTAGTTATTCATTTTGTGATGTAGTTTGAAGGTTACCATTGGTTGAACAAACTGTGAAATAAGGGGCAGCTATAATAATATAGTAATATCATCTTCTTTCTGCTCCTTTCATTTTATCCTACTTGTATTCTTGTATCTGATGAAACTGTTTTGTATTGTTCTTTTAAAATGAATGAATAAACATCAAATCAAATCAAAAATAAGTCTGTATCTCTGTGTTTATCGTTGTCCTGGCATTGTCTCCTGTTGCCTCTGTCTCCTGAGTTCCTTGTGATTCCCTGAGTATGTAAGTTTGCTGCCCTGTCAGCTATTTTATGTTCTTAATTTCTGTGGCCGTCGCGGACGCCATTTTGAAGAGTGCTAATGACGAACTACTTTTTTTAATCCAGCAGATTTGACCATTTCGTGAAACTCTCAAGCTCAGAAAAACTTGTGCTATAACGTCAGCTATGAAATATATTTTTTCTCAGCAAAGAAATAATTGTTTTACCGTGTTTTGTTGTAAAATCCTGGCTTCTGTGGCCGTCGCGGACGCCATTTTGAAGAGTGCTAATGGCGAACTTCTTTTTAAAATCCAGACGCGTCGCGTAGGCCGCTGAGAAACATCCACAAGTTCACCCTCCATGTTAAAAAGTCTTCGTCTGACTCTTCGAAAACAAGCAATAAGGCTGCAGAGTAACACACTGGCTGCTAACTGCTAGAGAGAGAGCACACACCAAGAGACTGAGGGGGACTCTTTTTTGTCACGGACCACATCCGGCGCTGACAGGATATAGTCTGTTAGCAGTAGTCCGAGCTCGTAAATAAGTTTTTTCATTTTTACTGATAGATAATTAGTTATTAGCGGTACTGCATTTTAAATGAAAATAGCACAAATCCGCTTATGAATTATAAAAGTTAGTCAATCCGCTGTAAAGCTAACAAATAGTTTAGGTCCGCTATAAGTGGATTAGCGCTTTAGGTCGGAGGCCCACCACTGAGTATTACGACTGACATGCTGTCCTACAAGACCGCATTGTTCTTAGCTATGTGCTCGGCTAAGCGTGTGGGCGACCTACACTCACTGTCAGTCCATCACCTGTGCACCCAGTTTGCTCAGGATGGGTCAAAGGTCGCCTTGCGTCCAAACCCTGTATATGTGTGTTGAGGTAATCTAACTTTTCCTTCAAGACACCTTTTACCTTTCTCAACCAAGATCTTGTGCACATATTGACAGCAGAACAGAGTCAAACAGACAACCCGAGAAGTGATTCTGAATTCAGACACATTTATTTTACCTTACAGCGCTGAAAGGGAGACGTCTCACATGCATTCATCACGAGCGCGTCTAAATCACAAATTGTCTTAGCTTGTTTAAATATAGCGTTATCAGTTACACTGGAATTTCTTATCGTGAAGACGTCTTCTTCGGACGGCCGAGGCTTCTGGGTGTGGTCTCAAATGGCCCCTCTGCAAGTGGTCTGCTCTCAGCAAGATAACAGTCTCTGGTGGTTTTTGTGCACACATTCTGAACTCAATGACGTTTATTGTGACTGCAGCCTCCATAGAGAGATATTCTATATTATATTACAAATATTATACATTACACATGTGAGAACGTCTCATTCTAATAAAATATAACATAAAAAGATTATATTATTCAACATTTCCCCCTTTTGGTCCCTTCAAAAAAGGGACCAACTCTTTGGCTACAATTATCTGTCCCTGCTGAATGCCCAAAATTTGTACGTGAAAAAACCCCAGGGTAACGTTATTATTATTATTATTATTATTATTATTATTATTATTATTATTATTATTATGGTTCAGGGGACAAAAAAGCAGCACAACGCCTCACCCCCCCGTGACGGCGACCAAATATGGTATCCTGGGCATTCTTACAATCATCCTTACCCTGTGTCATAAGTTTATCAAAATAGCTGTCTAAGTGATATAGTAATAGCAATCAAACGAGGCATTCATAAGGTAAATATAGCACAACTTAGCGAAACACAATACAATATCTAAAAATGTAGTTCTCTGTTAGTTGGTCACAAAGCGCACAGTGGATGCCTGCATCTTAAAAAGGCCACAACTCGTTGGCATGCATTTTAACAATGACTACGAATTGGTTGGACGATTCAGGTCCATCTTAGAGGCATCGGTCCGTCGCGTTGTCACCAACTGAAAGAGAGAGAGAGAGAGAGAAAATTTCAGTAACATTTTAAGATGTGGCTACAGGCATTTATCCATATTTCCTATTGTTAGCAGTATGATAAAATATCCAAACTAATACTTAACAGCAATTTTAGAGCAGTGGAAACAAAATAGCACATGTAATTATTATAATGTGGATGAGTCAATTTAAAGCATTTAAAAACTAAAAATTGTGTAAAACACAAGTTAGGAGACAGTTTATAGATCCAGTGTCAGCAGTTTTCAGGTTATGCCACCAGGGAGAGCTCGAGTCACGTGTGGCTTGACGAATCGCTGGTTGAGAACATCTGAGGTCCAAAGGGTTTCAATCGCCTGATGAGTTCCGGTTCTCCTCGATTCAGCCCACTTGGTTTGGTTCGGTCACCTCCAACAGGACCCGCTCCACAGTGTGCGACCTCCCTGCTCCTTCTCTCTCCGTCTGTTTTGTCACCTGTGAATCAAAGCCTGACAACAAAGTTCTCAATTCTTCAAAATATGATTTGTACCTGTATTCCTCCGTTTCTTCTCTCAGGGTCAGAGCAGTTGCTGGACCTGGAAACTGCTTTCCTTTACTCAACATCTGTAATACAAAATCTGCAAACGTCTTCTGCTTCATTGTTTAGGGGTCTGTCTAATTCTATTCTAGTTGGTTCACCATGTGGTTCTCCAAAGGTCATATGATGTTCCCTGTGTTGATACTTCCTGTTTGGTGCTTGTAATGTTTTAATGAGCTTTTCTTCTTAATGATGCCTGTGTAAACTTCATCCAAAAGTCCTCTATCTAATTTCTGACCTCTAAGGCAGGTGACTTCTATATTTTCTCTCTCTAACACTAAAGGGGTTTGTTAATATAAAATATTTCATTATTACTTCTACACTGTAATGGTTTTATAGTAGAACAACATAAATCACATTCCATTCATACTTTCCTCCTCCTTTTTTCAAACCTGAACCTCAGAAGGACATGTTGGCTCTCAGTTCCATGTCTGCCCCTGAAACATTCGCAT
>JBBPBX010032080.1:0-20168 GCA_038048925.1 Garcialebias charrua | reverse complement strand
CAGTTAGTTTATTCACTTCTCCTCCAGAGAGCTGTTGAGGTAAAACAAAAACAAAAAGTTCAAGGCTATTGAACCTGCACATCAGTAGTAAAAAATGTGGTAAAATACTCTATGCATGAAAGCTCAATTAATTTCTTTCAGTCCAGTCAAGTCAGATCAAATCTAATCTAATCAAATGCTTTTAAGAACGTAGATCCACCACATTTTCCATTGACCCTTGACCAGATCCACATCGAGGGTCTGTGTTTTGGCTTTGCTGGCCCAGGGGCATCCCCCTTTAGACCTGCGAAGACTCTGGAACAAGGGTCACCAACATGGTGCCTGCGGGCACCCGGGTGCCCCCAAGGACATTTGAGGTGCCCCCGGACCTGTTCTAAAAATAACACAACTCACTACTAAGCTGCATTTAAAATTTAATTTTATTCAGTTGTTATTCTTTTTTGTATTTATATATATGTTAAAATGTCTATCTTAAAAATATGTTCTTAAAAATATGTTTATTATACATTTTTTTCAATTTACGCTTTGTTATTTCCGAAGAGTTTATCAAACTGGTGCCATTTGTATGATTCCGTACCCATGAAGTAGCTCTCAGTTTCAAAAAGGTTGGTGACCCCTACGGTCTGGAACCTTCTTTCCTATACACATTCCAAAGAACGAAAGAAAAATACAATAGTTATTAAGAGCACCAATTTTACTTGTCTTTGATAAGCAGATATGTACACAAGCCATATCGTTTGTAGGCTTCTGATTTCTCCCACTTTTTTCTGAAACTGTACAGTATGTCCTTTTTTCATTCGAGGTTGCATAAGGCCTTTGTATAATTGTCAATGCGATTATCTTAAATGATCTGTTAAATGCCTCAGTTTTATATTTAAGAATAGTTTTCAACCTCCCCCCTTTTGAAACCGTTTTTCTGTTTCATCTAAGTTTTACAGGCTATAGCTGAAAAGATAGTGTTGCTATAATTTACTAACACACAGTCTGAGTATTCGTTTCAGAAATAAAAAAATAAATTATGTAGTTTTAAAGGGATTGTGACATGATGTTGGAAATTTGCATATTTGTCACAACATATATATCTTATATCATTCATCTCTGTTCGTTTTATCAAAATAAATTATAAATATATTAAAATTTCATTCCAAGTTATGGTAGTTATTTCTCTGGGACACGCCCCTAAAATTCCGCGCACTTCCGCAAAACCGTCATTTGACGTACCCGTGGGGAGCCGCTGCTCAACTCGCATGTAAACAATAATGGCGGAGCTTGTCGACTCAGACGAGTGCAGCATTTCTAGTGTTGATCTAAGCGATTTGTCTTCAGTTTTGGAAGGTCAATATAAGCAGTAGAAGTTTTAATCTTGCTCAAATCATTTTATTGTATACTCTATTAATGGAAAACTTATTAACTTTTACGATTCAGCTTTAAAAAAACGTGGCTTTGAGCATGTCCGATTGCGTTTGAGATCTATCATTTTAAGACAGTAAATCATCCAAAGCTCTCATTAATAAACCCTCCATGAATAAAAACACATACTGATGTTACTTGATCGCGCCGACATAATTTAAAAATACCTAAATAGCACTCCGTGTTGACTCGGGATCTATGCTAATGTCTGTTAGCAAGCAGATGTCGGCAGATAGTCCAGGTCACGTCTGACATATATCTTTTTTAAACAGTAAATCATCCAAAACTCTCATTAATAGACTCTCCCCAAATAAAAACAAACAACAGATCGTACCTGATCGCGCCGACATAATTTAAAAATACCTAAATAGCACTCCGTGTTGACTCGGGTATCTATGCTAATGTCTGTTAGCAGCTGTCGGCAGATAGACCTCACGTCTGACATATATCTTTTTTAAACAGTAAATCATCCAAAACTCTCATTAATAGACTCTCCCCAAATAAAAACAAACAACAGATCGTACCTGATCGCGCCGACATAATTTAAAAATACCTAAATAGCACTCCGTGTTGACTCGGGTATCTATGCTAATGTCTGTTAGCAGCTGTCGGCAGATAGACCTCACGTCTGACATATATCTTTTTTAAACAGTAAATCATCCAAAACTCTCATTAATAGACTCTCCCCAAATAAAAACAAACAACAGATCGTACCTGATCGCGCCGACATAATTTAAAAATACCTAAATAGCACTCCGTGTTGACTCGGGTATCTATGCTAATGTCTGTTAGCAGCTGTCGGCAGATAGACCAGGTCACGTCTGACATATATCTTTTTTAAACAGTAAATCATCCAAAACTCTCATTAATAGACTCTCCCCAAATAAAAACAAACAACAGATCGTACCTGATCGCGCCGACATAATTTAAAAATACCTAAATAGCACTCCGTGTTGACTCGGGTATCTATGCTAATGTCTGTTAGCAGCTGTCGGCAGATAGACCTCACGTCTGACATATATCTTTTTTAAACAGTAAATCATCCAAAACTCTCATTAATAGACTCTCCCCAAATAAAAACAAACAACAGATCGTACCTGATCGCGCCGACATAATTTAAAAATACCTAAATAGCACTCCGTGTTGACTCGGGTATCTATGCTAATGTCTGTTAGCAGTTGTCGGCAGATAGACCTCACGTCTGACATATATCTTTTTTAAACAGTAAATCATCCAAAACTCTCATTAATAGACTCTCCCCAAATAAAAACAAACAACAGATCGTACCTGATTGCGCCGACATAATTTAAAAATACCTAAATAGCACTCCGTGTTGACTCGGGTATCTATGCTAATGTCTGTTAGCAGCTGTCGGCAGATAGACCTCACGTCTGACATATATCTTTTTTAAACAGTAAATCATCCAAAACTCTCATTAATAGACTCTCCCCAAATAAAAACAAGTGTTGACTGGGATCTAGGCTAATATTGATAGCAGCTATCTGTTCACACGGTCCAGGTTACGTCTGAAATATATCATTTTAAGACTGTAAATCATCCAAAACTGTCATTAATAGACTCTCCCCGAATAAAAACAAACAACAGATGTTACCTGATAGGCAGTAAGATGGTCGCTGCAGACATAGGACTATCAGTAGGAACCCATCGGTCACAAGTTCTCTGTACTTCCATTCTAGGCAAAGTTTCTCATCTTTTGGGAATTTGTGAAGGCTCACTTGTTCACTGCTGATATTAGAACACCCAAATGCGCTACAACGTGACGGCATTTTTCAAGTTACACCAAAAAAAAAAAAGAGGCGATCTTTCAGGAAATGAATCCATATGGAAGCAGTTAACACACCAAACAAACGGGCAAGGCAGGCTCCGCCTTATGCCCAGTGCCCACGTGTACGTCACATGTAGTTTTGCATAAATTCTCAGGTTTCTAGGGGCGTGTCCCAGAGAAAAAATTACCATAAATTGGAATAAAATTTTAATATATTTATAATTTATTTTGTAAAAACGAACAGAGCTGAATGATACAAGATATACATATGTTGTGACAAATATGCAAATTTCCAACATCATGTCACAATACCTTTAACAGACCTACTACAAATGTCCAATATAGGTTTTTAAAAGCATAAAGCTAAATATGAAACAAGTTCTTGTACAATTTCTTTCTAAAAAATTTACCATAAATTTCATCCCTTGTAGCAAACCAGACCCACAAAAATGCACTCACTTCAAGGAAAATGCCATCATTTTTTACTCCATAAAACATTGTACAAATGTCTTTGTGAACACAAATCTAACCTGTAAAAACGAAAATATAAAAACTATCCTATTGCAGGGTTTGAGGTGGTGAGCATGAGCACTATTTATCTTCATACCACTTGTGTCGGTTTTCATCTCAGAGTCTTCTGGAACAGGGACAAGTAAACAAGCTGACCCCCCTGTATCAGTGTTACACTAAGAATCATGTGACATGCACGTCATGAAATGTAACATGCACATCCTAAAATGTACCTATGTGTTTCATTTAGCAATTTTATCAAAACAAACTGTAGTTTTGATCACGACACTGTCAACGGATGAACCAATCAGATTAGATGTTAGGTCAACACCTCCACTGGACTGTTGTAGATGGCGACTTCAGACATGTGTACCACGTTATCTCGCTCTGTTTGTAAGACCTTGTTCAGCCTATGTCAGCTCCAGCCTCCACTGGATGTAGCTGTGTTCCGTCCAGGACCCTCCAAATCCAGACTTTAGGAAAGTTCAAGTTCGGCAGTTTGTTGCTGGCTTTACTTGGCAGACAGTTCTTTGATAGTTCTCTGACAAGTCTTTGACAGTTTGTGTTTGTAGCCTTCATTCAGTGACAGTTCTTTGCGGTTGTTTCAGCTGTACTGGTGTTCAGCACCTTGAGTGAGAGTTCATCGAGCAGTGCCGCTTGTTATAGCATTAGTGGTGTTCTTAGAAAGTCACAGTACCAGTTTTAGTGTCAACTTTACATATCAAATCCAATTCAATCAAATCGATAACCACAGTCGCAGTGATGCAAAACACAGTTGCTGTATGTATTTTTGGCAGTTTAGTGGAGGTTATCTGTAAATTATGTGTTCTGTTCAAAGGTTGTGGGGTCAGCCAGACTCACCCCCTTTTGCCACAAACACTGTCTTTTCACGTTTTTCAGCGCTGGAAAAATAGAAATATAATGTAAATATTAAAAGCCAGGTTTCAAAAATAATCATCTGTTAACAAGTTCTATTTTGGGACCACAGCATTTACCTTCAGAGCCATCCCATGTCCAGGCTTGCACAACAAATTTTTAAAAGAAAACCTCTCAATTATATACATAAAAAGTGAAAACGTTAATTTTAACACTGAAACCAAGATCAAAGCCAAATTCCCTAGACCCTACTGAGCATCATGAAATCTTCAATTATAAACAATGTCCTAAGGTTTTTTTAAACTGAGTAATTTTTGTGACTTTTTATTTACATATTTAAACAAAACAACATTAAAGTTAAGTTTTTAACTTTAAAATGTGTTTTTTTTTTACTTCCAAGGAGTTAACTGTTTTGGTGTGTGTAGCTTACTTTTATTGCAGGAAAGTTACAGTACTTCTAATAAAGTATTTAATTGATGAAAAAGAGAATGTTTGCTTTAACTTTTTAAATCAAAGCTATACTAGTGACATATTTTTAATATCAACGAATATGTACACTAACTCAAACAGCTTTTAGTATCTGCACCAGAGGCGGCCCGCCAATAGGGGACGCCCGGGCGCCACCCACCCACTGGAACTTCCATCCACTGGAACTTCTAGACTTAAAAAAAAAAAGAAATTATAAAATAAAAATAATTATAAATATATGTATATATGTTTTTAGTTGTGCAGGATAAATATTTTATAGGTAATGATGAGTTATATTCTTTGTTTCAAAAAACGTTTTCTGATTTGTGACGTACTTCCGGTCCCCGGGCGCACGGCTCTTATCCGTTGACTCTCATTATCAGTCGCACATGCGCATTCATTGCACATCATCGCAAAATAATGGAAAGTCGCTGGGCGCTTATTTCACCGCCCTGGACACGTACAACGTGAGGCTGTACCCACGAGCTCCTGCTACGTGTTTCCAGTGACTTTTTTTTTTCCTCTGGGAACAGAGCTGCTCTCAGGTAAGGTTTAAATAAATTGAAAGCCCTTTATCTAATGCCTATTTGCCATTTCTGACTGATATGCCTCAAAACTTTTAATTAGAAGTATGTTTCTTTGTGAAAATAAAGCCAACCGTTATCAGACTATGTATGAATATTATTGGCGCTATGTGGACAATTTTAACGGCAGTCATTAATGCATGCCTTATTGAAATATTATTTACACGTAGCTATCAGCTCATTTAAAAAAAAGTGTTGCAACAGCCCGCATCCATTTTGATCAGGCAGGGAGACCTGCATGTGAGTTTGTTTACACTCGTGGGGGCCTGACTCCTGTCTGTGAGGAGAGAGGACCGAGAACTCAGCTGACAACACACACCTCAAGCTACGTTGGAAATTGTAACAGCAGTAATTATTAATTTGCCTTCTTGCCGTATTGCACACACAGGTAAGCGATCAATGAGTTAATAAAACACACAGACATGAAATAAATGTGAGCGTAACGTGTGTTAACAGCTGGTGCTTTCTGTTACATGCTAAGCTAGCTTGTTAGCTGTGTTTATGAACGTGTAGCCGCCGGATGATTCAAAGTGTGCAAAGCGAACCTGTGTTGCCTTAAAGCAATAAGATAATATTCTCTGGGTGAAATTCCCAGGGTGGCGTTGTTTTTTATCTTAATATGATTAATTTATTCATGCTCTCAGGGCATGAGTAATGCCACAAACGGTACAGTACAAAACTATTACAAAGCCTGTTTTTATTTTACAAAAGAGAGCTGTAAGAGTAATCACCAGAAAACATTTCAGTCACCCATCAAACACCTTGTTTCTTCAGCTAAACTTATTGAAATTCCAGGAATTGGTAGAATATAGTATTTTATCAGTTATGTATAGGGCTCATAATAACACATTACCTTTAAATATCCAAAGAAATTTTATAAAAAGACAAAGTTATTACAATCTCAAAGGGACAGAGATATTCATCAAACCACAATTCAGAACCAGCTTAAAGGGACGGTCTACCTCAATTCAGGGAGTTCGATTGTGGAATGCTCTGGAGAGTGATGTTAAAAATGCAAAATCAATGTATACATTTAAGAAAAAGGTCAAAAAGGACTTGCTCAAAAACTATATATGATGTAACTTAGTGTGTTTGTGTATTACACTTATGTTGTACTTATGATGTAGCTTAGTGCGTTTGTGTATTACAGTTAGAAAAATTAAGTAGAGTTATTCATTTTGTGACGCAGTTTGTGTATTACAGTTAGAAAAAATTAAGTAGAATTATTCATTTTTGTGATGTAGTTTGTGTATTACAGTTAGGAAAATTAAGTAGAATTATTCATTTTGTGAACATCTTGATGTTGTGCCATCTTGTAGTTTGTGTATTACAGTTAGAAAAATTAAGTAGAATTATTCATTTTATGATCTAGTTTGTGTATTACAGTTAGAAAAAGAAAAAAATTAGTGTGATGTAGTTTGTGTATTAGTTAGAAAAATTAAGTAGAATTATTCATTTTGTGATGTAGTTTGTGTATTACAGTTAGAAAAATTAAGTAGAATTATGGGTGATGTAGTTTGTGTATTACAGTTAGAAAAATTAAGTAGAATTATTCATTTTGTGATCTAGTTTGTGTATTACAGTTAGGAAAATTAAGTAGAATTATTCATTTTGTGATGTAGTTTGTGTATTACAGTTAGAAAAATAAGTAGAATTATTCATTCTGTGATGTTGCTTGAAGGTTATCATTGGTTGAACAAACTGTGAAATAAGGGGCAGATATAATAAGATTTCATCTTCTTTCTGCTCCCTTCATTTTATCCTACTTGTATTCTTGTATCTGATGAAACTGTCTTGTATTGTTCTTTTAAAATGAATGAATAAACATCAACCAATCAATACAAGTTGCCTAGTTATAAACATGAACGTCTGACTCTTGTCAGCTCATGTACTTGTTACTCCTCAGAGAGTCTGTTGTTAACTGTTCTCTTTTTGTTCAAGCACTCAGCAGTTTGTAATGGTGTCATTGTCATAATTCATAATGAGTAAATATGAGTGAATAATGAATAAACATGGCTCGGTTCCACCCCTCAACTTTCAGTTAAGTTGTACTGTTGTTTCAAAGCTACAGTATAGTTAAAGTAACCAAGCAGCAGAAGGATTCATTCATAGTGAAAGAAAGTCAAAGTCAAGTCAAAGTCAACTTTATTGTCAAAACTGCAATATGTACAGGACATACACAGGATTGCAATTGCATTTCTCTCTGTCCCTCAGTGCAACAGTAAACATTTAAACACTGAAACATTTAATAAACATAAGCATAAAATTAAATAATAAAAGTGTAATACTGTCCTGAGTTTATTGCATAGTAGTATAAAAGTGTAAAAAGTATATCTATAAAATAAAATGAAAGTTTTGGCATTGACATTTGTAATAGAGTGACAAAGCAGCATATGAAGTTTATGTACACAGTATATGCATGAGGTAGTTGATATTGGTATTGGTATTACAAAGAACCGAAGGACAGACAGAAAACAGTTACAAAAATGCTGTAAGTCTCTTTATTTTCTTTCCAGGAAAAAGGGAGTTGAGCGAGCTGTGGGTGGACAGGAGAGGATATTAGATAAGTAAAGCAGGTCTTGATCTTGAGGGATGATTGGTGGTTGTAAGGACTCTTACTTTGGTTTTGCTTCTTGTTGCAGGAGAAAGAGACACTGGGCAGTTCTGGTTGAGGACATCTTGAAGAAGAGGACAGTCAGCTAGAGGTGAGAGAAGCTACCAGTAAATGCATGATGTAGGTTTTTACGTTTTTCATCATAGTAGTTCTGTATTGTGAAAAAGTGAGGAGAACTAGTTACATCTTTACAAGTGCAATGTGAATTTGAATTGTTGCTATTAAATGTACACATATACTCATAAAATAAATAGTTGTTATATGTTAAATAATTAGAAAGCTGACTAATAGCCATTGCTATTCTCTTGACTACCAGGAAAAATAAATATTGTCCATGCCCCAATATTTTATTATTTATATGGAAGAGAAAGGTGCCAAAACCCACCTTTTCATATTTAGCATAATTGAAAAAGCCCTAAATCAGAGAGTCAGAGAATCTTTATTGTCATTTGCACCACATGTGGTACATGTGATGAAACAAGATTATGTACACAGGGTCCCAGTTACATCCAACAACAAAAAGTAAAAGAAAAACAGTAATAACATCCAAGATATGAACTAAGAAAAACATCAACTAAAAATACACTAAGCACTAATATCATAGAAAACATTACTCCAAACAGCAGCACGAACATGAGTCTGTATGAGCAGATGAACACAGCAGCATGAAACAGATTTTTTTTGTCAGCAGCAACATGAAACAGATCAGCAGCAACATGAAACAGATCAGCAGCAACATGTGATATTTCACATTGATTCTTCTGGTTAGAGATTCATGAGTCTAACAGCCTCTGGGTAGAAGCTGTTCCTCAGTCTCTGTAGAGAGCAAAAGGAGTTAATTCAGTAATATGCTGTGGGTGGGAGATATTCAGGTTTACAAATTTATTATTAATAAAAATTACAAAACTACTACAGGCATTAATCTGCTCACAGACTCATGTTCGTGCATGACCACTAGATTGTGCCCCCCCATTAAAAAAAATCACCAGCCGCCACTAATCTGTACACATGTCCAATGTGTTATAAAATACTTTAGAATGAATAATTTAATCGGATTGCTTCAATTTAAAGTGTAGGCAAAAATTGTACAAGAATCCATTTCATTCTGCCATTTTCAAAGTTGTTCATCTACTTTGAGCCCCTAAAACGGAAATGAAATTATCATCTATATCGAAAGGAGTTGAAGTTATTCGTTCAAAAAGCGTTATATCAAAATGCTTACACTTATTTTGGACTTTTTATGGTGTTAATTTATGTTTATGTTTATGTTTATTAAATTTGTTCATTTTTTTACAGAAGAAACAATACAAGACAATCTCATTAAATGATAGTGTACAAAATGTAAAAAAAATGAAAGGTAGCAGAAAGAAGAATAAATCTTATTATATCTGCCCCTTACTTACAACAATCAGATTAAACAACAATAATCAGCCATGTAAACAATGATAATCTTCAACCAACTTTTTCAACAATCAGATTTAACAATAATAATCTTCAACCAACAGTACAAAATGACTAACTCTTTCTAATTTTCTAATTGATACAATACACATTAACAACAGTACAAAATGACTAACTCTTTCTAATTTTCTAATTGATACAATACACATTACGCTATTTCATATATTTTTTAACACATTTGTTTTGATCATTTTTTTAAATGTAAACATTGACTTGGCATTTTTAACTACATTCTCCAAGCCATTCCATAATCTAATTCCCTGGATTGAGGTAGAACGTCCCTTCAAACTGGTTCTGAATTGTGGTTTTACAAACAACTCTGTCCCCTTAAGATTATAACAACTTTGTCTTTTAACAAAGTGTATTTGGATATTTAAAGGTAATGCATTATTTTGAGCTCTATACATAACTGATAAGATATTATAGTCTACCAAATCATGGAACTTCAATAACTTTAGGTGATAGAATAATGTACTTGATGGATGACGATAATGCTTTCTAGTGATAATTCTTACAGCTCTTTTCTGTAATACAAAAATAGGTTTTGTGATTGTTTTACACGCATTCCCCCAAACATCAATGCAATAGATTAAGTGTGGAACAATGATTGTGTTATACAACAAATATAGAGCTTTATCATTTAATAGGTCTCTGACTTTGTACAGTACTGCAATCGATTTAGCTATTTTTATTCTTACAGAATTTATGTGTTGTTTCCATGTCAGTTTGTCATCAATGATAACACCCAAAAACTTCACCTCACTCATTCTACAAATCTCAACATCCTCAATTTTGAGTGGGACATCAACAGTTTTCTTTTTATTACTGAATATCATGTAATTAGTTTTTTCTAGATTTAATGATAATTTATTTATTTTAAACCAAGTTTGTATCTTGACAAATTCTGTCTTTATCAATTCCAACATTTGTTCTATATCTTCACCTAAACAGAAAAATGTGGTATCATCAGCAAAAAGTACACATTTAAGGAGTCCTGACACATTTACCAAGTCATTCACATATAAAATAAATAGCTTTGGTCCAAGTACAGAGCCTTGGGGAACTCCACATGTGATATTACAGAGGTCAGATCTTACATCATTTATTTGTACAAATTGTTTCCTATCTTTTAAGTAGCTAGATACCCACTGTAATGCTGGTCCTCTAATACCATATTTGTTCAGTTTTTCTAGGAGAATGGTGTGATCAATAGTATCGAATGCTTTTTTTAAATCAACAAAAATACTGATACAATATTGTTTTTGATCGACAGCAGTAGTTATTTGTTCCATTAATTCCATGAGAGCCATTGATGTAGAGTTTTTTGCTCTAAACCCATACTGACTGTTGCTTAGAATATTTTGTTTATCTATAAATTGGTCTAGTCTGTTTACAAATAGTTTTTCAAGAATTTTTGAAAACTGTGGTAATAAGGATATAGGTCTATAATTGTTGAATACACATTTATCACCATTTTTAAAAAGAGGAACGACCTTAGCTACTTTCATATTATCTGGAAATATTCCTGTTGAAAATGATAAGTTACATATGTATGTGAACGGCTCAATAACATGGCTCATTATGTCCTTCACAAACATCATATCCATGTCCACCCAGTCTTTCGATCTCTTGTCTGTAAGATGTTTTACTACATTCATTATTTCCTCTTTGTTAGTTCCATTTAGAAAAATACTATTTGCACAACCTGTAATTGAGTGGGTCACATTTTTATCTACTTTTGGTATCTTAGCTGCAAGGCTTGATCCAACATTCACAAAATATTGATTAAATTCATTTACAATTTCATTTTCATCATGAATTTCATCGTTGTCTTTTACAAAATATTTTGAAATACCAGTTTTTGCTTTATGATTCTTCAGGACACTATTCATTACTCGCCATGTTGCTTTCATATCACCATTACTTTTATCTAATAATTTACTATAATATTCTTTCTTATGTTTCCTTATAATCCCTACTAATTTATTTTTATACTTTTTATATTTTTCTTCAGCGCTCTGACTTCGCAATTTCAAGAAACATGAATACAAATAATTCTTTTTTTACAAGCATTTCTCAACCCTTTTGTCATCCATGGTTGATCAATCGTATTTCTCTTTGTGTAATTTGTTTGCACACAATTCTTTTCGTACAGAGCTTCCAGGATATTCATAAACTCATCATATGCTCTGTTCGCATCATCAACATACACATCATTCCAGTCTTGTTTATCTAGATCCTCTTTCAGTTTTTCCAAAACTTTTTTTGACGTGTTTATGATCTTTTTCTTCATTGCGACTGCTTTTGTGATGCTTTGATCATTTTTATAGATTGTGAAAACTGGTAAATGATCACTTAGATCGGTCGTTAAGATACCACTTATCACGTCCCCATTTGTTATATTTGTGAAAATATTATCAATTATTGTGGCACTATGAGTTGTAATTCTTGTTGGCTTTGATATCACTGGATACATATTTAAACTGTACATTGAGTTTATAAATGTGCTTATGTTATTTGAATCTGTTTTATTTCCCATATCAATGTTAAAGTCTCCACACAAAAAAACATTTTTATTAAAACTCTTCTCCATTAGCTCCAAGATTTTATCCGTGAATATTTCTATATTTGCTCCTGGTGATCTATATACACAACTTATTATTATGTTTTTATCATTTTTGTTTATTATTTCTATTGTTATCATTTCCATAATATTATCAACTGTTATTGACATTTCATTATTTAATTTACATTTTATTTCATTATTGACAAACAGAGCGACTCCACCACCTCTTTTATTATTTCTGTTCATATGATATAATTCATACCCCTCGACGTGAATATTACTTGTGTTATCATCATTGAGCCATGTCTCTGACAGCGCTATTATTGTAAAAGTTCTATTTAATTGTTTTAAGTAATCTGTTATTTTGGATATGTTTGCATTTATACTTCTGCTATTAAAGTGAATAATAGAGAGAACTCCTTTTGATATATTGATGTCATTAAACTGCTCTTCATTATAATATTCGCTATCTTTTATTACAGGAAAAAAATTTGCATCAATCACATTTTCAACATTATATATTTTAGGTTCTGAGTCTTCGTATGTTGTCATGTTCTAATGTATTTGTTCATTTCACTGTATATTTTATCCATTTTGAGTGTGAGTTGTTTCATTGATTTGTAATTTTTCATCTCCTGAATTCATCCAGATCCGTCAGCTCTTTTATCATTTTAGGCTGAGACCCTTCCTTTGTTTTGATAAAGACATATCCATTTCTTGTCCATGTTGAATGTATTTTTTTTTTGCTTTTTAACCACCTTGCTTCCTTTGCAATTTTTCAAATTTTTTTGGTAAGATGTTCATTTATGTAAACGTCTGTTCCCTTCAGATTTCTTCTATTTTGCATAACATAGTTTTTTGTATACCTGCTATAGAACTTGACGACTACTGACGGTTTGAATCTTGGTGAATTACTGGGCAGGGTGTGACAGAACGAAATGTCCCCATAGTTTATGTTAATGTTGCTTTCCTGTAAGAAAGTAACTACACGTTCCTCCAGAGTCTCTTGTTCTTCCTGAGATGCATTCTCAGTTTGGTCTTCGTTGGTAAGATTTCTTGCATTTGTCTGACACTTACTAATATCAAGTCCTGAGATCACCACGTTGTCTTGCTTTGTGTATTGTTCTAAGTCCTCTATTTTTTGTTCTAGTCCAGCAATTTTATTGTCTTTGCTAATTATCAGTCCTTTCAGTTCTTTTATTTCTTTCACCAGAATGGCCTGGGAATCCATTTTTTTTATTTGTCCACTCATAAAGTTGAGTGATTCTTTAAATTCTTGCATTTCTATTGAGTTGTTTCCCTACGGGTCTGGTGATTTTTGTCCTCTATTTATCCTATTTACAGAGTCTGGTGACTTTGGTCCTTTACCTCTCGTCATACTTACAGAGTTAGTAGTCTAGTGGTAGCAGGTCTCTGGTTTGTTTGCTGAACCACGTGGCCCTTCCACGAGGCTCACAGGTCTAACGATGGTGGCTCTGGACCAGCAATGCACAACTTAGCAGTGCAGCACCCAGATCAGCAGTTATTAGAACAGAACTCACGGTTTCAGCAGCCTGCAGCAATCAGCTCTATTATCCGAAGAGGTTTTGCTCACTAGATCCGATGTAGCCCAGTTAGCACAGCACGTAGCTTCAGCTCCAATAGCTCCCGGCGCAGCTCCGACACCAGCCTGGTCCCAGGCGGTGGTCCTCTGGCTCACCCACGACGCTCGGCCCAGCTCGAAGCCCCAGGTGGCGTTCACGGCTCTCGGCTCACTCGCGGCGCTTGGTCCAGCTCAAAGCCCCAGGTGGCGTTTACGGCTCTGGGCTCACTCGCGGCGCTCGGTCCAGCTCAAAGCCCCAGGTGGCGTTCACGGCTCGTGGTCCAGCTCAAAGCCCCAGGTGGCGTTCACTGCTCGCGGCCCAATCGCGGCGCACGGACCAGCTCAAAGCCCCAGGTGGCGTTTAGGCTCTCGGCTCTCTCGTCAGCCTGTAGCAACAATCCCCAACTCCGTGTTGTTTTGCCGCATTAGCTTTTAACAGCAGCACATGGCTAGCGTTAGCTTGTAGCCTGTAGCCTCCACTCCCAGCTTTGTTGTTTTCTTTCGCTGCAACAAAGCACCTCTAGCGTGCCAGCCCGCGTTTCTTCGTAACAACCAGCGTATTTTTCCAGTTTATTTGTTCACGAAGCCCGTAGCTACGGCACCCGGTTACGGTGACCCAGCTCAGTTAGCTTTGATTAGCCCGGTTTGTAGCTACGCTAAGCTAACTCTCGGCAAAAACTCACGGACACGTTGGTTTGTAGATTCATAATTCTGGATCGCATGTTCTAGTCCAATTTCCGCAGCTTTTTTAGCACTCCTCTCTGCACATCCAACGCAAAAAACTGCGAGTACAAGATCTCCAAAATACTCTTTTGGAGGTAGTATTGGCAGGAGCCCGACTAAAAGCGTCCTCTCTGCTCAGCCGCCATCTTTGTGTTATATTAAAAAGTTTGTACAAACTTCGATTTCAGTACCGTTTTTTTGCTACTAGGTGTCCTCCGTTGACCACTAGTTGGTTCAGGGTCTTTACAGGAAACGACACAGAGATGTGGCGTTCCTCCTTCCGGGTCTAATGCTATCCAGCCTGGAATCTATCAAGCATTATCTACACTACTTCTTCCTAAAATCGGTAATCGAATTTCTTAGCCTTTTTATTTATTTATGAGAAAACACAAGATTCAAGCATTCGGTTCTATTGCTTGACGGCCTGTACACAAATGTGGACAGCCTAAACGCCTTGTGCCACGTTAGCTTTGTTAGCATGTTAGCTCCGCTGTTAGCTGCTCGTCTCAAAAACTGAATGCTGCATGATTTAAAATCGGATTGGTACACAAAACGCTACTTTGTCAGCTTGTTCTTGCGACTCAGATTTGAATTTTGTAACGGTAACAAAACTATTAAACGGGCCGCTGCCTTTTTAGCTATGTTAACTGGAGGCCCCATGTAATTTCCAAATTTTCCATTTGTTTAAGTCTTATAACCTAAAATAATTGAATTAGAATTTTAAAAGCCAGATCAATGGCCCTCATGCACGAAAGTGTCCGTATTCTTATCCTAAATTTCTCCTACTTTTGTTCGTACGAAGTGTTCGTACGAACATGCCACGTCAGATCCAACAAAGTCTTCTATCGTCAGGAAATGTGTGTATATGAGCTGTGTAAATAATGATGAATCCCACCTGTTCTATTCACCTGCTCGTGCACGCGGGAGGTTATTTACATAATTCCCACCCCTCAAAACACCATATAAGGATATAGTTTCCTGCCACCGCGAGCAGGAAGTGTCCATTCATTCCGGCTTTTATGCGTCAGAAAACACACAAACGCGTTTGGCGAATTAAAATTGACTCGCCTTTGATCATAGTGTCAGCCCCGGATCTGAGCGCAGACCCACACAGAATACAGATGACATCAGTGAGCGCCCACAGTCAACAGGCAGTTTATATTAAAAATGACATGAAACAAGCTGGTTTCGCCTTTCTTCTCCCCTGTCTCTGCAGCGGCGCTGTGTATTTATGTGTGTGTGTGTGTGTGTGTGTGTGTGTGTGTGTGTGTGTGTGTGCCGACAGTGGCGTGGTGGCCGGGGGCGCGTTGCGTGGCACACGGTGGTCGACATGAGTGGCGCGGGGTGGGGGCGCGTGGCGTGGTTGCGCGGGCGCGTTGCGTGGCACACGGTGGTCGACATGAGTTGCGCGGGGTGGGGGCGCGTGGCGTGGTTGCGCGGGCGCGTTGCGTGGCACACGGTGGTCGACATGAGTGGCGCGGGGTGGGGGCGCGTGGCGTGGTTGCGCGGGCGCGTTGCGTGGCACACGGTGGTCGACATGAGTTGCGCGGGGTGGGGGCGCGTGGCGTGGTTGCGCGGGCGCGTTGCGTGGCACACGGTGGTCGACATGAGTGGCGCGGGGGGTCACGCGCGGGTGGCGCAAGGTGGTGGGGGGGGGGGGGTGTTGAAGCCGCTTTAATTAAACCAATATGTGTGGTTGCATTTAATTGTTTTTAAACTCAAAATATTTTCTAAATAACGAAATATAAAGTTATTAGTGGAGAAAAGGCCGTCTGGATGACAGCAGACTGACGCTCCTAAAATATACGACAGGTCGGGACCACACGTAAATTTTGTTCGTATCTGAAAAAAATCCTAGGATACGAAAACATTGTTGGATGCCACAAATGATCCTAAATCACTCGCACGCACAGTGTAAGAACAAATCTGTGCGTACGAACGGTTTGTGCATGAGGCCCAATGAATTCCTCAAACGTTAAAGGAAAATTTGGCGCTAATCAGTTTGTGTAGAACTGCACGCAAATATTTTCTGTATTTAACTAAAACTTTTAGTACACCATCTGTTGGCATTAGCATTTCTATGACGCGTTTCAGCAATGATTTTATTCATTTATAATTATTTCTTAAGTGTAGAAAATACAACTATTAACACTTAAGTGAATTATTTAGGCATGTTTTAAATGGAGAAGCTTTAACGGTATAATTCAGTGTTTTATTTTATTTTTATTTATTTTATTTATTTTATTTTTTTTGTGTTTGTTTCAGGAGATGTTCCCCAGCACCAGCAAGGTGGGGAGGTGGACTAGCGCTGTCTTTCTGAAGTCATGTAAATAAAATTCTGTTTTAACCTTGGCGCTTCTCTCTGTGTTTATTATTTCTGCATTAGCCGTATTTATCTGCTTTTTGTCAGTACAGTTGGTGATTATTAATCCTCAGATAGCTGGTTTTAGTTTTTATTTCTAGATTTTAATTTGTACTGTAAGGTACTAAGTTTTACTAATGTTGTAATTGTTTTTTAATTTAAAGCATGTGAGCATAGGCATGGGGGCGAGATTGATGTCATCCCGCCACCCATAGCCATAGTGCTCACTCCATTCCCTATATGTGACTTTTATGAAGATGTTTATGAATGAATGTCTAAAGTGTATATAAAATTGAGTCCCAGGTGCTCTGAACAACAGAGATGTAAAACCATTGTAGCACACCCGAGACTCAAATTCCCTACATGTATTAATTTAATTTAATTTAATTGCTCAGTTCCATTCCAACTTTGTTCCATTTCGGCAGGTCGGCTCTCTGGCTCGGGGTAGTAACGGTTGGATCCGGAGAGAACACCAGACCTACGGTGGCACATCTCCACTCGGAAGTCCTCGTGGGCCGGCTAGCAGCTCTCCGATTCACTGATGAGTCTGGAGGTCCAGTTCTGGTCCGGTTCCCAGTGGGTTCAGTGTGGCTTTCTCCATCTGTTGGATGCAAAAGTCACTGTATGAATAAGGACCAATTTTTTTCCGATGAGATCAAAAACTTTCCCTATTGTATTTTAGCAGAAGGCAACAAGGCTTCTGGGAAATGTAGTTATTCTGAGCAGGGATACAGTGTAGGCTTATTCAGATAAAACTACAAAATGGCAGTGCCCGTCCGAAGTATTTATTTTTCGCTAACTCTTATCCCGTACTGTCCCAATCACGTGAGTAATATTAAAGTTGACAATCAAGGTGTCACATACAATTTAAAGACCGTGTAAAGTGAATTTCAACATTTTCTTAAATAAACATTATAAATGTGATAATTGTAATCTTGTAAATGAGTAAAAAGTCTCAAAATTGTAGCTCAATTAATTTTGGAGTTATAGAGCAAACTGTGTATAAACATATTTCTGGTTCAGGATTTTTTAGGCGTGTTTTAAACGTGACCGCGTTTCGTCACGCGGTCCTCATTAGTATAGCCCCACCCCCTGCAGCTCCAGCCGTATAAATTCGCCTCGGTGGAGCCGTTCACTCGCGAATCGCAGATAGCATCAGATAGCAATAGCATAGATATTTTGTTCATTGTTAGCTAGCTAATCAATTATGCCTCGTTGCTGCATCTTCCCTGGATGTCGCAATGGTCAGGGCACCCGTGCAGATCATAACGTGTTTTTATAGCGCGTGGTTATATACTGAGTATCTGTAAGCCTGGATAGGTGAATGGATAAGGCACTTGCCTTCCGTCCCAAACCCCACGGGTTCAAATCCCGCATGGTACAACTTTATTTTTTATTTATTTTTTATTCATTCCAGATTAAAAACACACAAGAAAACTATTTACAAAAACAGCGTAACTCTTGGAAAAAGTAGCTGTTGTTACAGACAGAACTCGGATAAAAACAGAGCAGGTTTACTGGATCTCTGCTGCACCTCTCCACACACAGCTCAGCTGCAGGCTGCAGTACTGCGCTGAAACCACGCCCACGCACTGACACGCCCCCAGCGTTCCAGACCAAGGCAAAATCATGTTTTTTCATGATTTTTGAGACTTAATTTTATAAGGTAAACAATGTTTTTAATCAGTCAGATTTAAATGGGTGATTAATAACACATATTTATGCCATTTGACAAACTAAAAACACACATTTAATTTCACTTTACACGGTCTTTAAGTTCTCGTGTACAATCTTATTTTGAAAAATTACGAAAGAGCGAGTCCGCCAAAGTCGAACCACGATGTAGCAAGGGACTACTGTATATTTAAAATAGAAAGAAAATCCAGGCCAGTTATCGGAGTGTGTCATCCGTGTAAAACACATCCATTATGTTGACTGGGAAATTCCCCATGTGCAAAAACAAGCAGAAGTGTTCATATTGCTCAGTTCAACTGTTTGGTTGAGTGAATTAAGCTAAAGTATGTGGAAGTGGTCATGATACAGCACTTCAGCAAAATCTACAAAACATTTGATCTTTGAAGAGGTTTTCTTTTAAACTTGTAGGCAAGGAAATCTCCCTCATCTCTCTGGTGCTCATGATAAATAACAACCAGCATGGTCACAGACAGGTGGTGAAAACCAAGAGTAGAAAAAAAAATTTTAAACTCAAAGTGTAATGTATTTTGTGTTGTCTATTGTTTCTTTCAGACCAAATTCCACTTAACTCCAACACATAAATAAAAATGAGATAGTTTCAGTTTGCTTTATTTTTTATTTTTATTTTTTTGTTAGTCTTTTTGTGGTAATAGCTGTGACAGTAGAGCTAACTCCATCATAAAATGTTACAGTAAAGAAAAAGGTAATTTAATTGAAGCAAACCTTTTTTTTTTCCGTCCTCCAGCATGCATTCACAACATCTCATTTTAGTCTCGTGCTGTGCATGTTTGGACCCACGAGAGAAAAATACCCACTGCCACCTGAAACTTTGTGACCTGTAGCTGGTATTCTGTTTCCCTAGTGAATCCTAGCCGCTCACTTTAGAAGTGTGTGGGAGTGACATGGATGCTATTGTTCAGCCTGTAAATGTCCTGACAATTGCAAGTGCTTCCTTGAATAAATAGTTACTTTTTGTACTGTGAAATTGTTAACACAAGACCTGAATAGCAGCACCTTTCCGGGAACAGGAAAAGCCCCACTAAGTGGTAAAACAAAAACAAACAAAGAAAAAGCCAGCCACTGAATCGGTCTAAATCTTGCCTGCAGAAAGCTTTGGGGGGCCGTTTGTAAAGTTCCACAGTCAAATATTAACAGTAGTATTTTGGTTTATTTAGCATTTCATAATAATTTTTTTTTCAAAGTCATGTTTTCACCATGTATGCATACATTTATAAATGTCATATTTCCAAAATAAATATTTAATTTACAAGCTAAATATTTTGTTTACAAACTAAACGTTTAAAGTCCATGACCCACCATGTTTTCAAATTGCATCGCCATTAATATTTATTAGTTTATTTAAAAATAATACAGGAGCGTTTATTTATATTGTAGAGAAATAATGCAAAATGTGTTATTTCATGATTTATAGCAGATTTTAGCAGAAGCTCCGGGAAGATCTGCCCCTCTCCAAATATGGGCATTCACATCACTAAAGATTCCGCCTTGGAGTTACAGGCGGAGTTATAAT
>JBBPBX010032079.1:12695-34115 GCA_038048925.1 Garcialebias charrua | reverse complement strand
ATTAAGTGTGGAACAATGATTGTGTTATACAACAAATACAGAGCTTTATCATTCAATAGGTCTCTGACTTTGTACAGTACTGCAATCGATTTAGCTATTTTTATTCTTACAGAATTTATGTGTTGTTTCCATGTCAGTTTGTCATCAATGATAACACCCAAAAACTTCACCTCACTCACTCTACAAATCTCAACATCCTCAATTTTGAGTGGAACATCAACAGTTTTCTTTTTATTACTGAATATCATGTAATTAGTTTTTTCTAGATTTAATGATAATTTATTTATTTTAAACCAAGTTTGTATCTTGACAAATTCTGTCTTTATCAATTCCAACATTTGTTCTATATCTTCACCTAAACAGAAAAATGTGGTATCATCAGCAAAAAGTACACATTTAAGGAGTCCTGACACATTTACCAAGTCATTCACATATAAAATAAATAGCTTTGGTCCAAGTACAGAGCCTTGGGGAACTCCACATGTGATATTACAGAGGTCAGATCTTACATCATTTATTTGTACAAATTGTTTCCTATCTTTCAAGTAGCTAGATACCCACGCTGGTCCTCTAATACCATATTTAGTAGTAGTAGTAGTTGAGAGTCATCCCTAACACACACTCTGAGAGCTAGCAGCTCACAGGAAGTCTTTATTTAAAAAGACTGACATCAAACAGATGATGTGTGTTTAATATGAAGAAAAGTATTTGTAGATATAAAACTAGTGGTGGTTGTTTGATCAGAAAGGCTGCAGAGCTCTGAGCTGCTGAATCAGCAGAAATGACTTCAAAGTTTAGACGTTACAAACATGAACAAGTTATTCTGGTGTTTGTTGAACACATTTGATTGTACAGAATAAATGTGAGACGACAGAGAAAAGTCCCAGTTGATCAAAGAACAGTGTGAAAGTGTCAAAGCAGTTTTTCTGGGACTGCAGCCTGACCTTTGACCTGAACTGTGCAACACTTTGCTTCTAACCAGCAGCACATGACAACATCATGAAAGCAGCTGTGGTCCTCACAAGTCTGTCCCTGACACATGAGCACAAACAGCACAGAGGTGCACTGAGGAACAAAACATCTGGAACTCTGACATGCTGCTTGTTGACATCTGGACTGGAACTGAGGGGCTTGAAGCTTCACTTAAGCCGTTTTCGCATTGGCCAGCCCTCAATGGCCCGGGCCGGGCCGCCCCTGGGCCACCCGCGTTCATTACGCATTTGCCGCAGAGCCGCCTTGAAGTGGTCTCTGGAAGTGGGTGGGGTGCTCTCTTCACGTGGGTGGAGTGTTCGTGTTTTAAGAGAGGAGACTCCGCTAAAAAAAAATTGTTAGCTGGATATATATATATTAGTGTTTCTGAGTTTAATTTTTGTTAATAACTGATCACAAATCAGCTTATGTTACAACGTAAATAACACGAAGCGCACACCCATTTCCGCCTTTCAGCGCGACCTGAATGTCATTAAACAATAACTAATATTGTCTAACTGTTGCGCGCAGCCAGGGTTTTAAAATATAACGAATAATCTCTAACTTTTACGTGCAGCTAAAATGTTAAGAGGAGTGATTCCTATATGGGTAAGGTGGACACCTGAAAATCCAGTCCGCTGGTATAGCTCAAAGAGTTAATGCATTGTCGTTTTGACCCGGCGAAGCGGGTTCGCTTCCCGCCTGGGACAAAGTTATTTTACTTTTTTTTTCTTTATTCACATTTTCTTTTAAATAAAAAGGAGTTTGTTTGGTTAACAAACTCCTTTTTATTTACTCCAATAAAAAAAAAAAGTAAAATAACTTTGTCCCAGGCGGGAAGCGAACCCGCTTCGCCGGGTCAAAACGACAATGCATTAACTCTTTGAGCTATACCAGCGGACTGGATTTTCAGGTGTCCACCTTACCCATATAGGAATCACTCCTCTTAACATTTTAGCTGCACGTAAAAGTTAGAGATTATTCGTTATATTTTAAAACCCTGGCTGCGCGCAACAGTTAGACAATATTAGTTATTGTTTAATGACATTCAGGTCGCGCTGAAAGGCGGAAATGGGTGTGCGCTTCGTGTTATTTACGTTGTAACATAAGCTGATTTGTGATCAGTTATTAACAAAAATTTAACTCAGAAAAACTAATTCAGCTAACAATTGTTTTAGGGGTTTCTCGTTTCTGTAGTTAAATTTGAATGAAATTCAACCCTCGCGCTGAGGTTGTTTGAATGAGTCCCGCCCCTGCTGCAAACAACGAATCAAATGAGAGCAGTACATGACGTGAAACTGGCTCTGTCGGGCTCGGCCCGATAGAACCACGGTGAAGATGGTTCCAGAACAAGGGTGGATCCCGGGCGGAAAAGGTAAATGCGAAGACGCCGAACCTGGGTTAGAAGCTGGGAGAGCCGGGGAGGGCCGGCCAATGCGTAAACGGCTTTAGAGAACAGCTGCATGGCTGTAGTTGGTCCAAAATAAAAACAACAAAGTTGTTTGTGTTGGACACATCTGGAAAAATCAAAGTTTACTGATTCACATCTGTAACCACAGGGAAGTTCAGTTCTTTCATTTAGAGCCAAATCACAACAAAAGTCATCTCAGAACAGTCTGAATCAATCCAACTACAATTCAATCCATGCAATGGGATTATAATCTGATTTATGTTGCCAGATTGAGTTGCAGGTGGTCGGCACAGACAGCTGGAGGCACCAACAGGAACAGGACCCCGATATCCAGCCTGTGTTGCAGTGGGTGGAGAGACAACTGAAGCCACCGTGGGAGGAGGTTTCTGGGCTCTCGCGGGCAACTAAAAGGTTGTGGTCCAAGTTTGAGGCTCTGCGTCTGGAAGACGGGGTGCTACAGAGGTCATGGAAGGACCCCTCCACGGGTGAGGAGCGGTGGCAGACTGTAGTCCCAAAAGGCCTGAAAGACGTAGTCCTGCAGGGCGTGCATGGAGCGTCTGGGTCTGGACATTTTGGCGTTACAAAGACTCTACGCCGCCTCCGACAGGGGTTTTACTGGGGCCAGTACAGGAGGGATGTGGAGGACTTCTGCCGCCGTTGTGACTTCTGTACAGCACGGAAGGGGCCGACAGGTCGGTCTCACACCCGCCTACAACAGTTTGTTTTAGGAGCCCCGATGGAGCGAGTGGCCGTGGACATCATGGGCCCCCTACCATGCTCAGACAGCTTAGAGACAGCCCATGCAATTGCCCTGAGGCAACAGGAGCAAGCGGGCATGCGCCAGAAACTGAACTATGATGCAAGAGCGATGGGCCGACACTTTACTCCAGGAGAGCTGGTCTGGGTGCACAACCCTCGTAGGAAGAAGGGACGGTGCCCGAGACTGGTCAGTCAGTGGGTGGGTCCCTGCAGAGTGTTGGAGCGCCTGGGGGAGGTGGTCTACAGAGTGCAGATGCCCCAAAACAGGAGAAGAGTAGCTCTACACAGGGACAGGTTGGCCCCCTATCAAGGCAGGTATGCACCACAGCCCCCAGAAGGCCAATGGTCGGGGTCTCGGGTGTGTCCGCCAACGTCCCCAGAAGTTTTATCACTGCCGTCGAATGAGGTCCCAGCCGCAGAGTCGGGAGCGCTCTGCTGGGAGCTCGCCCACGACAGACGAGGAGGGCTCCAAGACGGTTCAATGACTTTGTTTGTCCCCTCGTGGGCGAGGGACTCAGTAGTGGGGGGGTAGTGTAACGACCCTGTGTTTGGTTCTGCTTTGGGTCCAAGTATTTCTGTGTATTTGTTCAGTTATACATGTACTGTGTTCTGTTGAGCTGTTGTGATTCTGTTGTCCCCCGCCCTCATGTGTTGGACTGGTCGTGGGGGCAGGAGAGGGGTAGGAGCAGGGAGGAGGGACCGGGAAAAGAGAGACGAAGAAGAAGCGTCTGTGTGTGTGTGTTGTTGTTAGCAGGCAGCTAGCAGTGTGTTCGCTCGCGTGTGTACCGCGTTTTCTGTTAAGGCGTGAGCTGCAGCCTCGGTAATAGCAGCTCGTCCCTGTTTCTGAATAAACCCCGTTTGGCTGGACTCCGTCTGCAGTGTTGGCGTCATTACATTACATTACATTACGTCATTACATTACAACCAAGATGGCCGCGCTCAGACCAGTAGCAGCTTCATGGGCTCCCAGAACATCCCCAGTTTTTAGTAGTTTTAATAGTGTTTTTGTACCTGACTCTGCGCGTTTTTTGCGGGTGAATTATAGCCGAACTGAGCTGTTGAGAATTGGAGCGGATTTACCACAAGGCACAGCTGAAATCAGCAACGAACTCAAATCAGAACTCGGAAGATTGGATCTGCTTAGATCATCTTTCTGGAAGCAGATGCGCGGAGGAAAGAAGAGAAAGCGATGCTCTCGAGGGAAAAAGCGTGGCTGTCGAGCAGGAATCATGACGAGACTACGAGCAGACGCTAAAACCGGTAAACCCCCGATGCCGGCTTTATTTCTGTCTAACGTGCGTTCGCTCGACAACAAGATGGACCTGCTTCGTCTGAGAGTAACAACGTCGGAGGAGATGAGGAGATGTTCGGTGCTTTGTCTCACGGAAACATGGATCAATGAAGACACTCCTGACTCTGTTTATGAGTTGGATAATAAACTATTTTTCAGAACGGACCGGTGCATCGAGACTACGGGGAAAACGCGAGGTGGAGGTGTCTGCATTTACGTTAACAAAGACTGGTGCACGAACTGTGCCGTTATCAGCAGGATCTGCTCAGCTGCTGTGGAGCTTTTAACAATAAGATGTCGGCCACATTACCTCCCCCGCGACTATTCAGCGATAATAATAAGCAATGTTTACATACCCCCCGATGCTAATGCTAAAGACGCCCAGGAAGAAATTCATGAGTTACTCACCTCGCTGCAGTGTAAATATCCTGAGGGGTTTTTCATTGTTTCCGGGGACTTCAATCACGTGGATTTACGTGCCATCCTTCCAACCTTCAATCAGCACGTTTTCACAGAAACACGAGGAAATAAGACATTAGACCAGGTCTACACGAATGTGAAGGGGGCGTACACGGCGAAGCCACGCCCACCGATCGGGGCTTCCGACCATCGCTCCCTGCTATTGGTCCCTAGACAGCTCCCCCCACTCCGACGTTCGATGCCAGAACAAAGAGTGATCACATCGTGGCGCCAAGATAGTTCCCCCATGCTAAGAGACTGCTTTGAAAACACAAACTGGTCTGTCTTCAAAGAGGCAGCTACGAATGGAAATTCAGTTGACCTGGAACTTTATGCTTCCTCTGTCCTGGGTTACATCAGTACATGTGCTGAAAATGTATCCATAAGAAAGTGTGTTAAATTTTACCCCAATCAAAAACCCTGGCTAAATAAGGATGTCCGCACCCTGCTGGCAGCCAGGGACACTGCATTCAAGTCTAAAGATACTGAGGAGTTGAGAAAGTGCAGGAGAGAACTGGATGATGGCATAAAGAAGGCCAAAGCCGCGTATGCACAGAGGATCGAGGGACAGTTCACCTCACATGATCCACGGAGCATGTGGCAGGGCATCAAATGCTTAACAGACTACAAGGGCAAAAGCAAACAATGCCCCAGGGACCCATCCCTGCCTGATGCCCTCAATAAGTTTTATGCACGTTTTGATGATCCAAACAGACCAACTAGCACCAGACTCACCTCATCACCAGACGAGGAGCACCTCAAAGTGACCGCAGCAGAAGTGAGAGGCAGTCTCAGAAGGATCAACCCTCATAAAGCTACGGGTCCAGACAACATCCCAGGGAAAGTTCTGAAGGAATGTGCGGACCAGCTCTGTGAGGTGCTGGCTGACATCTTCACCACCTCACTTGCACTGGAGTCAGTTCCCACCTGCCTGAAGACCGCCACCATCATCCCAGTCCCAAAGAGCTCCACAGTGACTGGTCTGAATGACTATAGACCGGTGGCTCTCACCCCGATAGTCGCTAAATGTTTTGAGAAACTGGTCATGTCCCACATCAAGACAGCCGTCAACATCAACGAGGACCCTCATCAATATGCATACCGTGAGAACCGATCAACAGAGGACGCCATCTCCTCTGTGGTCCACACTGCTCTCACCCACCTGGATCAGAAGGACTCATACGTGCGTCTGCTCTTTGTGGACTTCACATCTGCCTTCAACACCATGATCCCCCAAACTCTGATAGACAAACTATCCACACTTGGACTAAGCCCCTCTATTTGTAACTGGGTCTTAGACTTCTTAACAGACAGACCACAGTCCGTGAAGATCCACAACTTCTCCTCCTCCACCATCACCCTCAGCACTGGCTCTCCTCAGGGATGTGTGCTGAGCCCTCTTCTGTTCACTCTGCTCACATATGATTGTACAGCCACACATCCAGGCTGTCATATTGTTAAGTTTGCAGATGATACAGCTGTGGTGGGATGCATCACAGATAATGATGAATCCAGCTACAGACAGGAGGTGGAACATCTGGAGAGCTGGTGCAAAGAGAACAACCTTCACATGAATGTGAAGAAGACGAAGGAGATGATTGTGGACTTCAGAAGGAACAAACACACCCACACCCCACTGTATATAGGTGGATCTGCGGTGGAGGTGGTCTCCAGCTACAAGTACCTGGGTGTACACTTGAATGATAACCTCAGCTGGAGCAATAACACCACCAGCCTGATCAAGAAAGGTCATCAGAGACTCTACTTCCTCAGACGGCTGAGACGAGCCGGTCTGAGAAGCTCAGTCCTCACCTCGTTCTACAGGTGTGCAGTGGAGAGCGTCCTGTGCTCCAGCATCAACGTGTGGCATGGAGGCTGCACAGTTGCAGAGAGGAAAGCTCTACAAAGAGTGGTGAAGGCTGCACAGAAGTCTGTGGGAGTCAGTCTCCCCACCATCACAGACATTTACACCTCCAGATGCAGAAAAAGAGCCACCTGCATCATGAAAGACCTCACTCACCCAGCACACTCACTCTTTGCACCACTCCCCTCGGGACGGAGGTTGAGGAGCATCAAATGTAGAACCACTAGACTGAGGAACAGCTTCTACCCTGAGGCTGTCAGACTCATGAATAAATAAATAATAAGAATAAACACTGCAAAATGTCACATCATACTGATACTGATCTGTTTCTTGTTGCTGCGTTCATCTGTGACCATCTGCTCATGTTCGTGCTGCTGTTTATAATGATGTTTTTCTACTACATTAGGGCTTAGTGTATTACTAGCTGATGTGATGTCTCTCTTAGTTAATCCTAGATGTTATTATTGTTTTTCTCTTGCATTTGTTGTTGGATGTAACTGGGACCCTGTGTACATAATCTCGTTTTCAACACATGTACTACATGCGGTGCAAATGACAATAAATTCTCTCTGACTCTCTGACTCTGACTCTGACTCTGAAAAGCAGTTATAAAATACCAGTTAGCAACAAACTGGTCAAATGGTTTCTTTCAGGTCTTTACTTTGAGCCAGTATCCATCTTGAGCAGCACAAAGGCCACAGTGGGAAGAAACAACCCCTTTTGACAGGAAGAAACCTCCAGCAGAGGCTGACACCTGAAAGCTCCGCCTCCCATTCTACCTTTAGAAACTCTAGGAACCACAAGTAAACCTGCAGTCTGACAGCAAAGTGCTCTGTTAGCAAAATATAACCACAAGTAAACCTGCAGTCTGACAGCAAAGTGCTCTGTTAGCAAAATATAACCACAAGTAAACCTGCAGTCTGACAGCAAAGTGCTCTGTTAGCAAAATATAACCACAAGTAAACCTGCAGTCTGACAGCAAAGTGCTCTGTTAGCAAAATATAACCACAAGTAAACCTGCAGTCTGACAGCAAAGTGTTCTGTTAGCAAAATATAACCACAAGTAAACCTGCAGTCTGACAGCAAAGTGCTCTGTTAGCAAAATATAACCACAAGTAAACCTGCAGTCTGACAGCAAAGTGCTCTGTTAGCAAAATATAACCACAAGTAAACCTGCAGTCTGACAGCAAAGTGCTCTGTTAGCAAAATATAACCACAAGTAAACCTGCAGTCTGACAGCAAAGTGCTCTGTTAGCAAAATATAACCACAAGTAAACCTGCAGTCTGACAGCAAAGTGCTCTGTTAGCAAAATATAACCACAAGTAAACCTGCAGTCTGACAGCAAAGTGCTCTGTTAGCAAAATATAACCACAAGTAAACCTGCAGTCTGACAGCAAAGTGCTCTGTTAGCAAAATATAACCACAAGTAAACCTGCAGTCTGACAGCAAAGTGCTCTGTTAGCAAAATATAACCACAAGTAAACCTGCAGTCTGACAGCAAAGTGTTCTGTTAGCAAAATATAACCACAAGTAAACCTGCAGTCTGACAGCAAAGTGCTCTGTTAGCAAAATATAACCACAAGTAAACCTGCAGTCTGACAGCAAAGTGCTCTGTTAGCAAAATATAACCACAAGTAAACCTGCAGTCTGACTGCAAAGTGCTCTGTTAGCAAAATATAACCACAAGTAAACCTGCAGTCTGACAGCAAAGTGTTCTGTTAGCAAACTATAACCACAAGTAAACCTGCAGTCTGACTGCAAAGTGTTCTGTTAGCAAAATATAACCACAAGTAAACCTGCAGTCTGACTGCAAAGTGCTCTGTTAGCAAACTATAACCACAAGTAAACCTGCAGTCTGACAGCAAAGTGCTCTGTTAGCAAAATATAACCACAAGTAAACCTGCAGCCTGACTGCAAAGTGCTCTGTTAGCAAAATATAACCACAAGTAAACCTGCGGCCTGACTGCAAAGTGCTCTGTTAGCAAAATATAACCACAAGTAAACCTGCAGTCTGACATACCACTTATAAATATATATATACATATATACATATATATATATACATATATATATATACATTTACATATATATATATATATATATATACATGTATATATATCTATATATATACATATATATATATATATGTATATATATCACATATATATATGTATATATATCACATATATATATGTATATATATATATATATATATATATATATATATATATATATATATATATATATATATATATATATATATATATATATATATATATATATATATATATATATATATATATCACACACTTTATGGTATTGTAGGCCATTGCATTAGGTAATACATTCAGCAATTACTTTTACTTTAATACTTTAAGTATTTTTAAAAGCAAGTACTTATTTACTTTTACTTAAGTAAAAATATTAATATGGTACTTCTACTTTTACTAGAGTATATTTTTGTCTGTTTATTTGCACTTTTACTTAAGTACAGTGTTTGAGTATTTTCTCCACCACTGGATTTACCTGACTATATAAATATGCCCCAAGGCCTCCTCCCCGCCAACAGATTGGAATGGCCTCATATACATACCAATGGCTTTAAAAATGCTAATTCAATTTGTCAGTTTGACAATCCCATGGGTTGCATAGGTAGAATTGTCATTTTGACAAAAACTGGTAGAGCTAGTGTTAAAGCCTGCACATCAACCCAGAGCTTTAAAACTTCTACAGCTGCGACTGTGATCTGGACCGTTCTGATTTACCTGATGGAAGTTTAAATCCTGCTGTTAGCGGTCTTTGCAACAAGCTGCTTTTTTTGCTTTTAGAAGAGACGTTCACGTTGGGATGAAGTTGTTTCAAGTCCGTTAACAAGACGTGTTGAAAAAAAAGAACGTGTTGCAGCTGCAGATCTCGTTTGTTCTCTCGTGGCGGAGCGCTCCGCGCCTCTGCATGTCTGCACCAGTCTGCATGAAACAACGTCCTGAAACAACAGCTTTGGACTTGCGCTCGTCTTTTTAAACAAGGAAGCCATAACTTTCCCAAACAAGACAACGCAGCGAGAAGCTAATGCTACGCGTGCTACAGATAATAGCGCCGTGCTGAAACACGCCTAGGAATTTTAGTTCCGCGGCGCAATAAGAAAATTCAAAACTGGGTCACAAGAGCCCGGGCCCCCCCTGGCATCGCACTGCACCCTCCCAGGGGGGCGCGCCCCACTATTTGAGAAACGCTGGTTTAAAGGGAGCCCCGCTCCTAAAGCACCTCAGATTGAGAAGTCTGAGACAAGCGATGAACCACAAAAGGTAGGTGTTGACTCTTTAAGAGACCCAAAATGGTTCAGAACAAACCAGGTGGGTGAAAACCAAGGTCTACCGGTGGGTGAACTTCAAAAGGAATTGAAGTATGAGAACCTAAACTCATGTAACAATGCGTGGTCCCAACCACGTCATTCAGTTGAAGATGACTTATAACTTGGCAAGTTATAAGCCTTTAACTGAATGACGTGGTCATTAGCGTGTTGACCAGACGATCATCAGTTCTTTGGGGAACCTCATCATGGCATTGAGGTCCTCAGCAAACTTCGTCAGTTCCAGCAAAAGCTTAGAACTTTAAGGAAGGATCTGTGATCAGTGACTTGTTGTTCTTCTCTGATTGGTCCAAACAAACCAGTGGATGAAGGTCACTCGGATAGGAGAAGATCAGTTTTTAGAACAGAGAAGAAGTTGTTTAGAATGAAGACAGAGAAACAGATTAGACTGGAGCCAGCTTCATAAAACAACTGATTAAAACTGTGTTCTAACTTCTAACAAAACTGATCGAGTTCAGTCTGACATATTAATTCACTTTCACCGTTTGATTCATCATATGAAGAAGTGATCATTATTTTGAAATAACATTGGATTTCCAACTTGAATTAAACAGTTTGAATTAAACAGTCTTTGACTTAACAAACATTGAATTCAATAATGCTTATACAAGTAACACAAGGTTATTCATTAACACAAAAATAGAGGAATAAGAGAGTCTCTTATGACTTATTGTGTTTTGATTCAAAATAATGTAATAAAATAGTGTTAATGTCTTTTTTCTGAGAGTATCAGTGAAAAGGTGTCACTGGGACAGTTCAAGTATCAGAGCGGGCACGGTCATGCCCACTACATCTCCCCCCTTTTGGAAGTCATCGCCAGTCCTTGGGGATGGGGTCCAACACGAAAGGAAACCTTGAACTGTCTCTGATCTTGAAGTAATCCAGCAAGTGGAAAAAAAAAATCAAAAATTATAATCCCATAAAGTTTTTGGAAATTCCATACTGTTCGTAGGTAATCCCATTGCGGTAAGCTTTTAATCCCTCGGAAAACTGAGTCTGTTAACTCTTGGAAAACAAAGTCTGTGATCCTTTGGAAAACAAAGTCTTATAATCCACAACGATAATTCCACAGCAGTAATTCCATATCGATTAGAGTTGGTGATTTCATCAGCAACAATTGTTTTTATAATCAGCATGTAGAGGGGATCCCTCGATTGACGCAGAGGAGGCGACCCTTGGATGAAGGTTGAAGACCAACGTTGAAGTAGCAGGTCCCCACATCGAAGGTTGAAGGCTGGTTGGTTTCCAGTCCGTGCCACTCTGGTTCTATGTGTCATGCAATTATGTGGTTTTAGGTGGGCTTATGATTGGGATTTTACATTAGCCTTACCTATATGCACCTGGTATGTAAGCTATCATGGTTTAGATCAGCTATAACTACCAATTAAGGGGTGGATCATGCATCAAAAGTTAAATATAGGGATCTACGTCTATAGACGGTTCAGGAGGGCTTCTGTAACAAAGGCCTCTTCTTCCAAACTATTCCTCCATTCATAACTTAGCTTAAAGTTAAACTAAAATAGAAAAGAAAATATAGTTTGGTCTAAATGTCTGTTGTCCTTTAAGACGACGACGTAGGATTTGGTATTCCCTATAAATTTTGAAGTCTATGGCGAGACTCATCAAAATGAATAGATGATCTAGAATAGAATCGATCGAATCGGTTCAAATTAGAAATTGTGAAACCAGTGTAGTTTATGATACCTAAAGTAGCTTTAAACTACATTGATTCTTCAATGACTGAGGTTTAACAAATGAAAACTGCATGTTCATCCATCCATCCATCCATCTTCTTCCGCTTATCCGGGGTCGGGTCGCGGGGGTAGCAGCCTAAGTAGGGAGGCCCAGACTTCCCTCTCCCCAGCCACTTGGAGCAGCTCCTCCGGGGGAATCCCAAGGCATTCCCAGGCCAGCCGAGAAACATAGTCCCTCCAGCGCGTCCTGGGTCTTCCTCTGGGTCTCCTCCCGGTGGGACATGCCCGGAACACCTCACCAGGGAGGCGTCCAGGAGGCATCCTAACCAGATGCCCGAGCCACCTCAACTGGCTCCTCTCGATGTGGAGAAGCAGCGGCTCTACTCCGAGTCCCTCCCGGATGACTGAGCTTCTCACCCTATCTCTAAGGGAGAGTCCAGCCACCCTGCGGAGAAAACTCATTTCAGCCGCTTGTATCCGAGATCTTGTTCTTTCGGTCATAACCCAAAGCTCATGACCATAGATGAGGGTGGGAACGTAGATCGATCGGTAAATTGAGAGCTTTGCCTTTTGACTCAGCTCTCTCTTCACCACGACAGACCGGTACAGCGCCCGCTTCACTGCGGACGCTGCACCTATCCGCCTATCGATCTCACGCTCCAGTTTTCCCTCATTCGTGAACAAGATCCCGAGATACTTAAACTCCTCCACTTGGGGCAGGACCTCCTCCCCGACCCGGAGAGGGCATGCTACCCTTTTCCGGCTCAAGACCATGGCCTCGGATTTGGAGGAACTGATCCTCATCCCGGCCGCATCACACTCGGCTGCAAACCGCTCCAGTGAAAGTTGTAAATCACGAACTGATGAAGCCAGTAGGACCACATCATCTGCAAAAAACAGAGAAGCGATTCTAAGGTCACCAAAACGGATCCTCTCAACACCTTGGCTGCGCCTAGAAATTCTGTCCATAAAAGTTATGAACAGAATCGGTGACAAAGGGCAACCTTGGCGGAGTCCAACTCTCACCGGAAACGAGCCTGACTTACTGCCGGCAATGCGGACCAAGCTCTGACACCGGTCGTACAGGGACCTAACAGCCCTTATCAAAGGGCCTGGTACCCCATACTCCCGGAGTACCCCCACAGAACCCCCCGAGGGACGCGGTCGAATGCCTTCTCCAAGTCCACAAAGCACATGTAAACTGGTTGGGCAAACTCCCACGCACCCTCCAGGACCCTGCTGAGGGTGTAGAGCTGGTCCAGTGTTCCACGACCAGGACGAAAACCACACTGCTCCTCCTGAATCCGAGGTTCGACTATCCGACGGACCCTCCTCTCCAGAACCCCTGAATAGACCTTACCAGGGAGGCTTAAGAGTGTGATCCCCCTATAGTTGGAACACACCCTACGGTCCCCCTTTTTAAATAGGGGAACCACCACCCCAGTCTGCCAATCCAAGGGAACTGCCCCCGATGTCCACGCGATATTGCAGAGTCGCGTAAGCCAACACAACCCTACAACATCCAGAGCCCTAAGGAACTCCGGGCGAATCTCATCCACCCCCGGAGCCTTGCCACCGCGGAGCTTTTTAACCACCTCGGCGACCTCAGCACCAGAGATCGGAGAACCCGACCCAAAGTCCCCAGGCTCCGCTTCCTCAGTGGAAGACGTGCCAGTAGGATTGAGGAGGTCTTCGAAGTATTCCGCCCACCGACTCACAACATCCCGAGTTGAGGTCAGTAGCACGCCACCCCCACCATAAATGGTGTTGGTCGCGTACCTCTTTCCCCCCCTGAGACGCCGGATGGTGGACCAGAATCGCCTCGAAGCCGTACGGAAGTCATTCTCCATGGCCTCTCCGAACTCCTCCCACGCCCGAGTTTTTGCCTCAGCAACCACCCGAGCCGCATGCCGCTTGGACTGCCGGTACCTATCAGCTGCTTCCGGGGTCCCACAAGCCAAAAAGGCCCAATAGGACTCCTTCTTCAGCCTGACAGCATCCCTCACTGCCGGTGTCCACCACCGGGTTCGAGGGTTGCCACCACGACAGGCACCAACAACCTTGCGGCCACAGCTCCGATAAGCTGCCTCGACAATAGAGGCGCGGAACACGGCCCACTCGGACTCCATGTCCCCCGCCTCCCTTGGAACGTGTTCAAAGCTCTCCCGGAGGTGGGAGTTAAAGCTCCGTCTTACGGGAGACTCTGCCAGACGAAAACTGCATGTTGGCATAGTTAAATCCATTTAAGTCTTTAACTTATCATTAATAAAAACCTCTTTTGGCTGGGAGTATTCAGAAAACAATATCAAGCTTCAATAACAACAAAAGTAGCAATTAAGCATCTAGAAAACAACGTTTCACTGCTTCAACTCACTGTGTCGTCAGATTCCAACGTGTATCACACAATAAAAACAGGTCTTAGCTTTATAACCGATGTCAATTAAATCCTGCAGATTTAAACGGTTGTTAAGGTTAGTTTTTTGTTGTGGGTTTTTAGACTTAGCGTTTCTAAGTTCTAGTTGGAACGGTTTCTTTTAGCAACTAATATAGTTTAAACTGTTTAGTTTATTTACTATCGTGTGCTTGGACGACCTTAATTTCCCATGAAGTCTGTGAGTTTGCGAGATCTTTGTCGTTTGTGGGGTTATTGAAATCTTTGTCTTTGTCTTGGGCATGACCTAACATCACCCCCCTGAGGTCATGGGGGACCACGAACACAGGTGAGGACGTCCGTCCATGGGCACAAGTTAGGATGCCATAGTTTAGTTTAAGCTGTTTTCGCAGCTGAGAGTAGACAGTACACAGGAACCTTTTAGGGTTTGGCCAACGTATCTTCTTACGTTTACCTCTTTCTGTGTAATTCAGGTGTGTCACAACTGTCGGCGCAGTCGCAGGTGTGTCTGATTGTTCAGACTGCGACGGGTCACTGTCGTTGTGTGTGTCTTCCCACTTCTTGACTGAAGAGGGGCTCTTTGAGTCTGTAAAAACTTTGTCATTTCTGATTCATACGGACTCATACGTGCGTCTGCTCTTTGTGGACTTCACATCTGCCTTCAACACCATGATCCCCCAAACTCTGATAGACAAACTATCCACACTTGGACTAAGCCCCTCCATCTGTAACTGGGTACTAGACTTCTTAACAAACAGACCACAGTCCGTGAAGATCCACAACTTCTCCTCCTCCACCATCACCCTCAGCACTGGCTCTCCTCAAGGATGTGTGCTGAGCCCTCTTCTGTTCACTCTGCTCACATATGATTGTACAGCCACACATCCAGGCTGTCATATTGTTAAGTTTGCAGATGATACAGCTGTGGTGGGATGCATCACAGATAATGATGAATCCAGCTACAGACAGGAGGTGGAACATCTGGAGAGCTGGTGCAAAGAGAACAACCTTCACATGAATGTGAAGAAGACGAAGGAGATGATTGTGGACTTCAGAAGGAACAAACACACCCACACCCCACTGTATATAGGTGGATCTGCGGTGGAGGTGGTCTCCAGCTACAAGTACCTGGGTGTACACTTGAATGATAACCTCAGCTGGAGCAACAACACCACCAGCCTGATCAAGAAAGGACATCAAAGACTCTACTTCCTCAGACGGCTGAGACGAGCTGGTCTGAGAAGCTCAGTCCTCACCTCGTTCTACAGGTGTGCAGTGGAGAGCGTCCTGTGCTCCAGCATCAACGTGTGGCATGGAGGCTGCACAGTTGCAGAGAGGAAAGCTCTACAGAGAGTGGTGAAGGCTGCACAGAAGTCTGTGGGAGTCAGTCTCCCCACCATCACAGACATTTACACCTCCAGATGCAGAAAAAGAGCCACCTGCATCATGAAAGACCTCACTCACCCAGCACACTCACTCTTTGCACCACTCCCCTCGGGACGGAGGTTGAGGAGCATCAAATGTAGAACCACTAGACTGAGGAACAGCTTCTACCCTGAGGCTGTCAGACTCATGAATAAATAAATAATAAGAATAAACACTGCAAAATGTCACATCATGTTGATACTGATCTGTTTCTTGTTGCTGCGTTCATCTGTGACCATCTGCTCATAATGACTCATGTTCGTGCTGCTGTTTATAATGATGTTTTTCTACTACATTAGGGCTTAGTGTATTACTAGCTGATGTCTCTCTTAGTTAATCCTAGATGTTATTATTGTTTTTCTCTTGCATTTGTTGTTGGATGTAACTGGGACCCTGTGTACATAATCTCGTTTTCAACACATGTACTACATGCGGTGCAAATGACAATAAATTCTCTCTGACTCTGACTCTGACTCTGATTAGTTCTAGACACAAATGTCTCTTGAACCAAGGTTTCATCGAAAGCTTGGCTGATTGCCGATTTATCTGTCCCAGAGGACAGTACAGCGTCTTCGGTGTGGGATCCGTGGATCTCCACACCTTCTTCTACCTGTGGTAGGTAGTGTTCAGTGAGTGCTGATTGTTCCAGCTCGCAGAGGAGGTTCTCTTGTTGGGCCAGGGTTGGGTCCAACTGTTGTGTCTCTTCTGCCTCAACTGTATTTGAAGGTTCACTTACCGGGCTTGTGCTCTCGGTTGGGGAGTCATCCGTGCCTTCTGCGGTACCATCTGTTAGACAGACCGTGTCATGACCTTCAGGATCTTGTTGACTGTCAGCATTTTGTTTGCTGTCAACATATTTATTGTCAACATCTGTGGCATCTGTGTCGATGTTAATAATGCTAACTGTGTGCTCTGAGTTTTTGTGAAAGACAGTGCTGCACATTGCTCCAGGTAGGTCAATGTTGATAGTGTCATTATCAATGATAACGTCACTCATTGTATCAGGTTGGTCAAGCACTGTAACATTCAAATCTACCAACAAACAACTTACTTCCTCTGTCTCTTCCGAGCATAGAGGTGTTGTACCTTTTTTCTGGAGCATTCGTGACTCTTTGCATGTCTCAAACTGTTCTGTTCGAGGCGCGGGAGGTGCAGTTCCGAGGCTCGGGAGTGTGTAGTAATATAGGAAGGGGTCAGTTTACTGACTTACCTATATTTTAGATGTATAAATTGGCAGGGTTTAGACTGACACAAAAATACATCATTAATTAAACGGGTTCTCTCTTTTTCAGCTTAATACCAATAATTCTATACCTTGACCAGATGTAATTCACAGGAAACGTTAAACTTATGTTGGCACAGCAGGACTGGACCATTTATTTAACATAATTGTAAATTACATCACACATTTGTACATGATTGGTTGATTATTTTTCCTATAATTAACTTCAGCACAGATGAAATATAGGAACAACAGAACAAGTGAAGGATGATATTTTACTCATTTCTGCAGGTACATTAACTTAGTTTCTGGCTTAGGAAGATAAAGGTTTAGGAGGAAGGAAATGGAGGAAAAGAAGTTAAGAGTCAGGGAGTTATCTTGATGTGTTTAACCAGAAGCATGGCAGCTCTCCGGCCGAACTCGGCTACACGTTGGTACCCTTGGCAAAGCATTTGACGACTTTTACCTCGTGAAGATGGTCAGTCTCCCTCGGTCCAGTTTGGTCAGTTCGTTTACCGTTCTCAGCGTCTCCAGACGTGCGCCTTGACTCGAACCGAAAGTAACGGCAGCTCCTGGTGTTGTTTTCAAGATAAGACGTTCCTTAAAGGAATGTCAATAAAAGAGAGCTTTTTCAGCTGTTGAAGATGACTTATAACTTGGCAAGTTATAAGCCTTTAACTGAATGACGTGGTCATTAGCGTGTTGACCAGACGATCATCAGTTCTTTGGGGAACCTCATCATGGCATTGAGGTCCTCAGCAAACTTCGTCAGTTCCAGCAAAAGCTTAGAACTTTAAGGAAGGATCTGTGATCAGTGACTTGTTGTTCTTCTCTGATTGGTCCAAACAAACCAGTGGATGAAGGTCACTCGGATAGGAGAAGATCAGTTTTTAGAACAGAGAAGAAGTTGTTTAGAATGAAGACAGAGAAACAGATTAGACTGGAGCCAGCTTCATAAAACAACTGATTAAAACTGTGTTCTAACTTCTAACAAAACTGATCGAGTTCAGTCTGACATATTAATTCACTTTCACCGTTTGATTCATCATATGAAGAAGTGATCATTATTTTGAAATAACATTGGATTTCCAACTTGAATTAAACAGTTTGAATTAAACAGTCTTTGACTTAACAAACATTGAATTCAATAATGCTTATACAAGTAACACAAGGTTATTCATTAACACAAAAATAGAGGAATAAGAGAGTCTCTTATGACTTATTGTGTTTTGATTCAAAATAATGTAATAAAATAGTGTTAATGTCTTTTTTCTGAGAGTATCAGTGAAAAGGTGTCACTGGGACAGTTCAAGTATCAGAGCAGGCACGGTCATGCCCACTACAGTGGTCTTTATTCAACATTTTGACTGTTGTACTGTCGTGCCACTCTTGAAGCCACCACTTATAATAATAATAATCATTTCATTTAAAAGCACCTTTCAGGACACCCAAGGACACTTAACAAACAAACACAGTTCAAACATCAGCAGTAACAAATTGAAATATAAAATATATAAAGAATATAAAATACAAAATAATTTAAAATACATTTAGTAAAATTAACGATAAGCTAGTCTAAAGAGATGTGTTTTCAGAGCAGTCTTGAACAGGGAAACGGAGGTGGTGTTTCGAAAGTCTGGCGGTAGAGCGTTCCAGAGGTAAGGGGCAGAGCTGGTGAAGGCCCTGCTCCCCATGGTGGAAAGGCGGGCAGAGGGCACATGGAGATGTAGCAAAGAGGAGGATCTGAGAGAGCGTGATGGGATGGAGCTTTGTAGGATAGATAAGGAGGGGCAAGGTTGTGGATATCTTTGAACGTGAGAAGTAGAATTTTGAAGATGATGCGTGATTTAACCGGGAGCCAGTGGAGCTGCTGCAGGACAGGAGTGATGTGGTTATAGTAGGAGGTTTGAGTTTTGACACGGGCAGCTGAGTTCTGGACCATCTGTAGCTTGTACTACTTATGTCCTCTGGTGCTTGATCTAGATATGTCTTCTTTTTGGAAGTAATTAAACAATTTGCATATTCATTGTTTGTCTTCATGTGGAGAAAATTATGCCCAAATTAAACAAATATTTCCGGTACTTCCTAGATTTTGCCAGTGTGTTTCCACGAGGTGCCATCAAAACACATAAAAAAAACTCCTCTTTGAGGGACTCTTGATCAATAAAGCAGCACATTCTACGTTAACGTCATAATGCTAATCTGAGTAAATCAAAGATAAATCTCCATTTCATGGAATGTTATGGACAATAAAGTTATACTGAGTGATTGATTGATCAGTCTGTAGAGACAAATTATTGCTTTAAAACACATTCATACACCAATGAGTCATGTTGGAAACAATGTGGGGTTCAATGTCTCACACAGTGACATTTTTACATGTGATTGCATAGTGTTGGAACTGAACCCTCAACTCTCTAATTGGAGTTGCTGGACTGCTCTACCCACATACATCTGGTGTTTCCCCCACTTTGTTTCTTAAAGCATAGTGAATGTGTCAATATCTGGAGGCCGGTTGTTGAACCCAGCTGCAGGCAGGACTCGGAGACCAGGTGGTAAAATGAAAATGCTTAATAACACAGAATAGACAAGCTGTTGTGGCGGCAAAACTTACTCATTTCAGGAGGCACGTGGAAAATATGAGGAAACATTACGGACTCAGGAAGCTTCACCAGACAATGCCCAAATAACGAAAAACACACAGACGCAGACCTATATACAGAGACTAATGGTACGTCCACACCTAGCAGCGTTTCAACTTCAAAAAAGCTCGTTACGCACGCAAGTGGACGCACTGGACCCACAGTGGTGTCCAGACCAGAACGCGAAACTGCGGCGGTGTGGCGGTGGGGTGTGTGGGAGGAGCTTACCGGTATACCAAGTTCCTCACTGCACTCCGCCAGGCAAGGAGCTTTTTATTTCTGTCCCTGTAGAGCAGACTTGACTGGTCGTGAAGGACTGTCGCGAACACACAGCTACAATGAGTTTCTCTTCCATAGTTCACGACTTCGCGGGTTTTTTCTGTGTCCCACAAACAATACGTCACATAGTTGCGCAATACCCGTCCCCTCGTTTCCGCGTCACATAGGGACTCTCCCCCTCTCTTCTCCCCCCGACTCTCCCTGATCAACCAATCAGGGAGAGTTGAACGGCGTTTGAACGTTTGAACGGCGAAATCTTCAGCATGTTGGAGGCGTGCTTTGGAGGCTGACGCGGGTTCACGTGCACGGAAAAACGCTTTCCAGCACGCTCAACACGCACGTGACGTGACGCCCGACGCCAAGACGCGCATGGAGGCGCGTCCCCCATTGACTTTGCATGTAAACTGGACGCTCCTGAAGTTGAAACGCTGTTAGGTGTGGACGTACCATCATGAGACAAAACCACAGACACCAGGACGGGACACCCAGGTGACACAGAGAAGGACTAATAGGATGGGACACCAGGGAGGGAAGGGGCAGAAACCAGTCACCAGGGGTCACTGACCAAATGGTAATCACTATTTGCTGAGTTTGTTTAGATAAGATGTTTTTCTTGTTGATTGCAAGTGATTATTCCAAGTGCTTTCCTAGGGCAAGCTTCAAACTTAGTTATTTGAAAGCCTTTATTCACAAATATCCCAAAAGTGTTAAATCATCACTATGTGAAGCAGCTAAAACCAATTTTGCACAATAATCTTGTAAAATTTGACACAAGCACCAAATTAGGTATGGTTGTTTCCAAGAGTCTTATGAACAATACTACCTGATTGAACATCAAAAAATTCAAAACCCCTTCCACCAATTGTAATAAATACTCTTGGCATGTGCTCTTACTCATATGTGTTACTTACATAGTAGAATATTACATAAATTGACTCAAAGATCATTCAAATTGACCAAATAATTGCATTCTCAACAGGTTACTATGCAGAAACAAGCTCATTTTGAAAAAAAAAAGGCAGCCATCTTGGATTTTCATATGGCCAAACAGGCACGTCTGACAAAAGCCTCAAAAGAGAATCATCATACTAAATTTGGCGCTTGTATCACATTTTGTCCAATCTTTCTATCATCTGCTCTACTAACAGTTTAAAGTTTGAAAGCAGTGCAGAGCAAGTTTTCATGTACAGTATTCAGCTAATGATAAATAAAAGAATAGATGGTGAGGAAGGACTGGTTGAGCTAACGAGTGATCATTGATTTCCTCCGAGGCTGCTCCATGGGGTACCCTCATATTGGTATTCTCTTTAATCTTTTCCAACAGAGTGGAACAGGCCCTGAGGGGAAAGCAATCCATAAACTCTTGGGTCAGACTTATTCAAAAAGTTGCAAACAGCAATCCCTAGATTTGTTTTTCCATTACACATACACATGTCTTCATCTTCAAGTCTGAATATTTTTAAACGAGTGAACAGCACTGCCTCTGGCTGCCATAGCTGCTTTGTCTGGTGCAGCCCTGCCTCCAAATCTGACTTTATGTTTTTGTTCCTACTTCCATGTAAGGCTAGATGAAAGTGTTTGTATCAGATTTGTGTAGTTGGATAGTGGTTAAAGCTGTGAACAAAAGGCAGAATGTTCCTTT
>JBBPBX010032078.1:0-34115 GCA_038048925.1 Garcialebias charrua | reverse complement strand
GCCTGTGTTCAATCATCAGTGGGGCTTCTTCTGCTTCTTACCTGAGCTCCTCCAGAACCACGGTGTTATCATACGGACCCACAAGGAGCTCTCCCAGGTCAACGTCAGCCTCTGAGGGGTGAAAGGTCACACGGTAGCCCCTAACCTCTCCAGGTGCAGGGTCCCAGGAGACCCTGAAGCTGGTCTTGCTGGGCTCAGATGTCTGCAGGTTCTTGGGAGCTTTGAAAGGCGACACTGAAATAAAAGAAAGAAGCAAAACTTCAGGACAAACTCGCTCCGAGAGAACCTGCACAGAACTTTAGATCCTAAAGCTGAAGTTCAAAAGACAAGCCTCATTTATACAGTTTGACTTTAGACTAAAAATCTAATAATTATGGGTTCAAAGGTGCACATGAAGTGGACGTGTCTCTGCAGTGTCCTGAGGACAGGTTAGGTGGACGTGTCTCTCAGACGGTGCATGATGGACCAACGTACGTGTGGTTCCTACTCCTTGCCTTGCTTGTCCTTCCCCGTGCTTGTAGAAGGGTTGGACCGTGATGCCGTAGGTGGTGATGGGCTGCAGGCGCTTGAGGACGGTGGAGGACACTGGCCCAGGGACCTTCAGGATCACTTCTTTGCCTCCAGCTGTGGGGACGTACCTCAGGCGGTAGTTGAGCACCTTTCCTGGAGCGGGGGTCCAGGTGACCTTCATGGTGCGCTCTGTCTCATGGGACACAGTCAGCTGTTTGTCTGCAGGAGAAGCTGAAGAGAACAAGGTCGGATTATCATCTGAAACAGAACTTCTCAAACCTTCAGGGTTCTGACCTGCACATCGTCACAGCTCAGAGTTCAGACTATTACAGCTTGGACAAACATCCGTCAAAATCAAAACAAATATTAACCTTTTAATTTAATTTAATTTATGGCTGTGGAACGATTGGGCAGTGGTTAGAGGTGTCGCCTCACAGCAGGAAGGTTGCAGGTTCACCTCCCATCCTTTCTGGGTGGAGTTTGAAGGTTCTTCTCGTGCATGTGTAGAGGTACAGAGGAGATCAGATTTACTGATCTGTACAGTCCACCAGATGTTAAATGAGCAGGGTTTATCCTGACACAAAATATCATCAATTATTCACGGGTTCTCTTCTTTTTCAGGATTTCACAGAATCATTTGTGCGATCAAATTAGATGTAATCACATGAAACGTGAATTATATTTGATTCACCAGGAGATGAATCATTTATTCAACAAATCATAAAAATTACACCACATATGTCCATTGATTGATCGATCAGATTTTCCTATAATTTAAACGTCAGCACAGATGAAATACGTGTCCGTAATCTCTAGGAAAAACAGAACAAGTGATGGATCTTAGAATAACTTATATCTGCAGGCACGTTTAACTTAATCTTACTGGCAAGAGAAGTTTAAGAGAAATAGTTAAGAGGAAGGAAGAAGTAAGAGAGGGGTAGTTATCTTGAGGTGAATGCGTTCAACCAGGAATGACACACTCTTCGTGCGATATCAGCTAGACCAGGTCCAGTAGGTAAAACAATCAGCGACTCGTTACCTTTGACGGTCAGTCAAGAAGGGATCTTTCCTTGACGTCCGAGGAGGTCAGTCCGTTTACCTTCAGCGATTCCTGAATGTCTGCTTCATTGATCAAAGCAGCGAGCATTTCTGGTTTTCGTTTCAAGATAAGATATTCCTCGAAGGAATTTTCATTAAGCCTTGGAGCTTAACGCTCGAGTGAGTTTACAGCAGCTTGCTGTAAACTCTGGCTGCTGAACTAGACCTTTGGCTCATGGGCTTGTTCACAGCCTAAAGGAAAGTTACATTTCTTCTGAACTTTCCAGCAGAACTCTGAGGGTTACAGGAGATCAGTGCTTTTTGTAGAAGATTTGACATCAGCAGCATTCACTCCATTCATTGGCCTCAACCAGGGAATAGGAGGGAATTATCTTAGGTCAAAGAGTTTATCAGAAGTCAAAGGAGTGAAGGTTATTCAGAGAAAGTGTTTAGGAAAAGACAGAAAACCGGCGCCATCTTTAATGATTAAACTGATTTTCTAACGTCTAAACAAAACTGAAAAGTACAATTTGACATGTCCTTCGACTTTTAGACAGAGTCTTGATTAATAGGTCCACATATTAAAGAATACACCATTTGAACATATTGAAGAATAACACTGCTCATGCAAATAACAAATGATCATAACATGACAGACGGTTATTCTGTTGATATATTTGAACTAGAACAAAATTAAAAAGTCTCTTGGTAATTTAATTTGTCCCTTTGATTCAAATTAATGGAATAAAACAGTGTTAATGTCCTTCATTGCAGGTTTTCAGAGAAAAGGTGTTTCACTGAGCGATTCAGTGAAAACAGGTGTACCATCGAGATTTTTCAGAGACCAGGTGTATCACTACACATGTGAGGGTCTCTGCAGGTACTCCAGCTTCCTCCACACGCCCAAAACTGAACAATAGCTTCTTTGGTCACTCTAAACTGTCCCCAAGTTGTTTGTCTCTGTGTGTCCTTGTGATGGACCTTGACACCTGTCCAGTTGTCCCCTGTGTCTCACACAGTGGATCCCCCACTCCATAAATGTGTTAATGTAACGTGTTCTCTTAATCTAACTGGTTCTTTGAATGTAACTGGATCAGAATCGGGCTGTCTGTAAGTGTTGGAGGAACTCTGCACGGACACAGAAAGCTCCGCCCACTACAGTGTCTGCTGGAAGCGACCAGAGCGTCCAACGTTCCCCTGCAGGAACCAGCTCTGTCGGAACAGTTTGCTTCATTTTTGAAAATCCAACTTGTTGATGTGCAGGTTTGGTTTTTGGCGCCTGGAGGCGTGATGGGCTGGGTTAGTTCTCCTGGGTGTGCATCCAGAAACAGGAATGTGTTGTTGACATTTTTAGAGAGCGCCTGATCTTTGATGCAGTGAGAAGATGACGGGACACCCAGGCTGCACCAACTCCCTCTCAGATTAGAGTTCCAGTAGTCTGGAGGTCAAAAACAACAAACTCACACAGTTGGGCTCAAATAAAGCCTGAAAGAGCCTGAATCCAGACTCCTTTCACAAACTAGAGCCTGAATCCAGACTCCTTTCACAAACTAGAGCCTGAATCCAGACTCCTTTCACAAACTAGAGCCTGAATCCAGACTCCTTTCACAAACTAGAGCCTGAATCCAGACTCCTTTCACAAACTAGAGCCTGAATCCAGACTCCTTTCACAAACTAGAGCCTGAATCCAGACTCCTTTCACAAACTGGGAACCAAAGCTCCACAAACACACCACTACATGAAGCGGTTTGAAAAGGTTTGATTCTAACAGTATGAAGCCACATGGTAGAAGACACTGAGTCCCTCATTGTCTCTGATGTTTCCCATCAGTGTCAGAATGGGACCTACAGACTGATTTACTCAGACTCTCTTTGTAGATGTGCACAGATGAGTGTGGACATGCGTGGACATGTAAATGACAGCACATGTTATACTGTGTCTTTGAGTATTCTGTTTGGACAGCAGGACAGTCCGCTTGTATCTGAGCTCAGCGTTTTCTCCTCCAAACAGGAAACAAATGCAGTTTTTGTGCTAGTCTTGATGTGAGCAACCTGCCGTCATTATGGTTTGTGAAGTCTTACCATCGGTGGTTTCCTGTCCGGTGAGCGGGTCGCTGTTTCTATGGCCATAGGAGGAGACCACAGACACCTGGTACAACGTCTCTGGACTCAGACCTTCCAGGACCGTGGAAGTTAAACCTCCTGGCACCGCTTGCTCTCCATGCTCCTCAGAAAACAGAGACTTCCACCTGACTTGATATGTTTTGACGTTTCCAGGGGCTGCTGTCCAGGATACCACAAAACTGTTGGGGGTCACATCGCTGGTGACCAGGTTCTTAGGAGGACCCAGCTCTGGAATCAAAGAACAGAAAACGTGAAAACAATAAAAGAACCCGGGGTATAAACTGATGCTATTCAGGAGGATTAGAAAGTCAAATCAAATGAGTACATTCTTGGATTTATGATAAAAAGGGTTTCTGCTTTTTGGAATTTGCATATACCTTGGATATCGACAAATTAGGAAGATGTCGGCAGCAGTTTTGTCCAAGGTAAAGCTGCCAGACTTATGTGAAGGTTTAGGCCCTGTTTACACGGACACGGTGGGGGGAAACGGAGGTCTGGGGTATGTTAATTAGAGTAAAAACATTTGCGTTGACACGGGCGAATTCTGTGGATATGACTCCCCACCGCCCTCATGAATTCACTGTAGTTACCATGCCGGGCCATTAGATGGCGCTGTGAATTTTTGAACCTTCACTAACGCACATGCGTGCTGCCTCGTCTGTTTACCATTGGGGCTAAAAGTTCAGCTAACAAAAAGTTGTTGTCAACAAGTTAAAGCTGGAATTTGGATAAGAGTCGACAGATTTGACACCAAGCGGGTCCTGCTTCATCTAACAAGCTGCACACCAGCTGCTGAGCGGACCTGAACCGAGTGACGATGTCGGAGCTGAGTTACAGCAGCGCTACAAGGTAAACAATGTTCTTAATAATGTTTCCTTGTGTTCACTTCGATCACAGAACAACCAACTGAGGTTTTATTTTTTTCCTGTGAGGTCGATAAGCTGTCGTTCCACGAAGCGGACCGGTTCGGATGTGGGTCCAGTGTCCACCAGGATGAAAACAGCAGAGTCTAGTTCATAACAGTTCGGTTAACGTGTTTTTAAAAGTGTTCAATTTAATTCTCAGTGTTTGTGATATACAGTTTGTGGTGTTGAATAAATAAATAAATATAAAATAAACCTGGTGTCTTCATTTTCACAGCACGTTACGCATTGTTTAAATAACGTAACGAGTCCAGATAGATAGCTCAGATAAATTTAAATATCTCCCACGCTAACATAAATACTGTTTATTATTGTTAAACTGTAATAATTTAGCACATATTGTGCAGCGTGACACGTGAAATGTCCGCCTGCCCTGACTGTCCGCGCGTGCGTGCTGCGCGCATGTGTTCAAACAAAAGATCAGCGGGAGGTGTTTCCATTATCAATGGGGAGTCAGCGAAAAAGATCCACTTTGAAGGATGAGTTCAAAAACCATCGGAGTCAAAGAGGGGGGCCAGTGGACTCGTGTCAACGATAAGCACATCCGCAGAGATAAAGGAGCGGTTTCACTCAAAATACGCGCCGTGTAAATGGCCCCTTAATCTGTGCCTCGAGCTCTCAAACTCATATTCTTAGTGAGCTCAACCGCAAGCTGGATGTGATTCTGAGAATTGTGGGCCACTTGCAGCTCCTGGAACTCGACAGCATGAAGGATTCAATCTTGAAGAATGCTAAATCGAGCACGAACTGGGCTGAATGTCCATAAATCTGGTTGTTTGGATTCACCACTGAGTGTAGCACCCCCCACCCCCACCCCGAGGACATCTGTGGCCTCATCAGACCCATGAGGCTGATAGACACTGTACCATCTTGTCAGAACTTTGGAACTTTCTGGAGTGTTCATGGACAACTCACCAGCTTTGTGGACCTTGATGCATAAATGTGTTCTGATGTCATTTCATGTTGCTGTTTTATGTTGTGAGTTCTGTTTTGCATCTTTCACACATTTTCCCAGCCTGGTCATGGTGTGAGACTTAATTTTTTTTGCCTTCCTGCACCCTCGTGTTCTCTTTTTCTCATCTGCCTGGATGTTGTCTGTAACAGGTCTTGTAAATGAGTGTTTGAGGCTCAATGGGAACTAACCTGTATAAATAAAGGATTAATTAAAAAAACTTATTCAAGACAGGTAGTGAAAATAACAAACATATCTTCAAGTCTTTGTGTTCAAACAGCCAAATAACCATCAGAAGTTCTGTTTGACAGAATAGATCACTTTTCTTGATGATTAGTTACTAAGGTTCATTTGATCAGCATCATCTGACTGGTATTTATTTTGTACAGATTCTTTTTTTAGAGTTCTCATTTCTCTTTCCCACACAAAACAGGCTCTAGAGAAATGTGGATATCCTAACTGGGCCTTCCTGAAAGCAAAGAAGAAACCCAAACAGGACTCCAGCAGCCATCAGGTGAAAAGAAGGAACCCAGACCCAGACCAGTGGTCATTCCAGATGTTGCGGGAGTTTCAGAGACATTGAGACGTTTATTTTCTAAACACAACGTCCCAGTGGCTTTTAAACCCCAAAATACATTAAAGACTGGTTCATCCCAAAGATCCAGTCCCCCGGCACAAACAGAGTAATATTGTGTATGTTGTTCAGTGTCAGGAGGGTGATCAGTCTTACATCGGGGAAACTAAACAGCCACTGGCCAAAAGGATGGACCAGCACAGAAGATCAACATCATCAGGTCAGGACTCTGTGGTCTACACTCATCTCCAGGTCAGAGGTCACTCTTTCAGGGATGAAGATGTTCACATCCTTGATAGAGAGGAACGATGGTTTGAGAGAGGAGTAAAGGAGGCCATCTTTGTGAAAAGAAACCGTCCATCATTAAACAGAGGTGGAGGCCTCCGGTTCAACTGTCCCCCTCTTACAATGCTGTTATTGCTAGTATCACTCAGCCCTCTGTGAATAGCAAACAACCATCAGGGTGTTAACGATCCATCGTTAGGCTGATGGTCCTCCTTGATCATGTGAGCAATTAATTTTAATGAATATGCTTTTTTATGATTGTTTACTGTTGGCTGCAAGTATCAAGCTGTGAAATCCTTCATTTTCTACAGCTGATAGCTGTTGGTCATTAATTATGATGAAGTTTAACAACTTCTCTGTGAACATTTGAGCTCCGTGGCTTCAGCGGTGTGTTTTTATTGTTCAGTCTGGTCAGCCACTCTCAGCCTGTCCCTCCTACGAGACGGTCAGACAGCAGGTCAGACTGGACGCAGCTGGCCGCGGTCGGTCTCCCTGTTTTGGTTCAGAGAGAGTGGCGTCCCGCTGAAGCCCCAGAGCTCGAATGTCCAACGTAAAACTAACTTGACCACAGTTTAATATGGCGCTAAGGCTCTACAGACATTGAACGTTGCTGTCTTGTGGTGTTTAGTGTAAAATACTTCCACACAGCGGACATGTTACCATGAAAAGTTGGCTAGCTGTTAGCTACAGTGCAGTCCTCACGTTGTAGCTGGCTGGCATTTCCTGAATGTGATGTGAGGCAGGTCTTATTACTCTGGGTTCATGAGACACGACTCCGGATCGGATCGGCCCCACCCCTACTACTACTGTTGCATTGTGGGGAATGTAGTGTTGGTGCATACAAAACACCAGTGGGCGGCTGTGGCCTGCGGGCCGTTTCTAACAGTAATTAAATATCATCCAGGGGGCTATAGATAATTAATTTGCGGACCGGAACTGGCCCGCGGGCCTTGACTTTGACATATGTGCACTAGAAGGAAACAAACGCACCCTAGAGGATCCCCCACTGCCCAGTATAACCATAGACATGTTCGATATATAGACATGTTCTATATATACAGTATACATGTTCTATATATAGACATGTTCTATATATAGTATAGACATGTTCTATATATAGACATGTTCTATATACTGTGTACAGTATACATGTTCTATATATAGACATGTTCTATACATGTATAGAGACATGTTCTATATATAGACATGTTCTATATATAGTCCTAAATGCTGATAAAACAAAAGGGATGTTTTTTTCAAATAGGAAGGCGGTTCCAGCAGATCCTCCTCTGATTTTTTCTTCAAATGGTGTCCCTATTGAGTTTGTTGATTCCTATAAATATCTGGGTATCCTGATCGATTCACATCTCTCTTTTAAACTCCACGTGGAAAACCTAGTGAAGAAATTGAAAGTTAAACTGGGTTTCTTTTTCAGAAACAGATCCTGTCTAACACTGAATGTTAGGAAACGCCTTGTATCCGTGACTTTCCTTCCCTCCATTGATTACGGTGACATTCTCTACATGAATGCTCCTACAAGCACCCTGCGGATGTTGGATGTGGTCTATCATGGTGCACTAAGATTCATAACTGGTTGTGATTATCGTACCCACCACTGCACCCTGTATTCACTGGTTAACTGGACATCATTAACTTCACACAGACTCTTCCACTGGTACATTTTCATCTTTAAATCACTTCTTGGTCTGCTGCCCTCATACATCTCCTCCTACATGTCTTTGCGTGAGTGCAGCTACAGCGTGCGCTCTCAGGACATGATTACCTGCAGTGTTCCGTCAGTGAGGACTGAACTTGGAAAAAGGGCCTTCTCCTACTCTGCTCCTGCTTCATGGAATATCTTACAAAAAGATCTGAAGCTCTCGACCTTGACTTCTCTAAATGGTTTTCAGAATCTGTTGGAATCCTGGCAAAAACCAATGCAGATTTGTTCCTGTCTTTGATTTTATACGTCTACCTTATAATGTTTTGCTAGTTTTTTGATACTTTGTTAAAAAAAAAAAAAATAGAAAAAAAATATATATATATATTTTGTTTTTTTCTCTCTTTTTGTTTTCTATTGTTTATTGTTTGTTTGTTTATTGTTTAATGAAATTCTATCACTGCTGTTCATTGTTCTTTAGTTTTAGCAGGTCGCTTTCGTAAATGAGCCCATGAGGTTCAAAAGATTTACCTGACTAAATAAAGGTTGAATGAATAGACATGTTCTATATATAGACATGTTCTATATACTGTATACAGTATACATGTTCTATATATAGACATATATATATATATATACATGTTTATAGACATGTTCTATATATAGACATGTTCTATATATAGACATGTTCTATATATAGACATGTTCTATATATAGAACATGTTCTATATATAGAACATGTTCTATATATAGACATGTTCTATACATGTATATAGACATGTTCTATATATAGACATGTTCTATATATAGACATGTTCTATATATAGACATGTTCTATATACTGTATACAGTATACATGTTCTATATATAGACATGTTCTATACATGTATATAGACATGTTCTATATATAGACATGTTCTATATATAGACATGTTCTATATATAGACATGTTCTATATATAGACATGTTCTATATATAGACATGTTCTATATATAGAACATGTCTATATATAGAACATGTCTATATATAGACATGTTCTATATATAGACATGCTCTATATATAGACATGTTCTATATATGATATCTATGAGTACAACACTTTCATGCTATTGGCTGGGACGGTTGCCAGGCAGAGCTCTTTGTTCTGCGAGAGCAGAAAATAATTTGCAAGCGAGCAGAGAGAAGGTTTGCACACAAACACAAAATCTGAGCATGAACCCAAAGATGTGAGAGCACAGAGAATATTTGAAAGAGACCAAACGTTTTGAGTGCAAGCATCACAAGTTTTGAGGACAAAGACATGGATTCCTGCTTTCAAACTGAAAATGCTCTCCATTTGTGTAAAATTCCCCACAGACCGGCACAAAGTCCACAGTACTGCAGAAGCTGCACCGGTCCATGCAGATCTCCTTCTCCATCCTTCAAAACCAGAGATTCTTGAATTCCTCCACGCGAGGCAGAACCTCACTCCCAACCTGGAGAAGATGCTCCACCCTCTGACGGAGGACCATGACATCACATCTGGAGGGGCTTAGTCTCATCCCATTTTTGTGTTTTCTAACATCATTGGCTATGGTGGCCATCTTGAATTGGGTTAACTGCAGAAGATAATCAATCATAGATGTGCATCTAAAAATGATTTCCTGAAGTGTCATTAAAGTGGTTTCTGAGATGTTCTGACATGGACACAGGCCAAACTCGTCATGGCCTTTTCATGCCAGGAGAAGAAGAGGAGGTTCACAGTAGGGCTTTAACAGAGTACCCGAGTAATCGACAGCTCGAGTCCTAGGACTTCTATCAAGGTTTTTAATTTCACCTCGAGTACTCGTAGTGACGTCATCACAACGCAGTTACACCACTAAATCAACTCCCTGCTTGTAGCACGTTGACAACTCTATTGTAGGTTAAACCCAACCAAGACACTTTGAGGTGAACAACTGGAAACAATCAAACTTTAACAACACACAAGAGGCAGGTCTATATCACAGACGTCCATCTCACTCATGGTGTGGCCAGAAGTTACACTAACATACCGCTAAGCATTATGGGAAAGACATAACAAATCCACTCCCCAACTTCCTGTTTGAGCTCTGTGACCACTGTAGATTGTGACAGTAGGGGGCGGTGTTGCATTGCAGGTCACATATGGTGTAACAACCGCCCCACTGTTTTTAAGTTTCATTTTTGACGTGCCGAACGTTTCATTGACTTTTGCAGATTAAAATAAATTATAATAACTAATAGTTTTGTTTTCCTGTGACTTATCTGCAGTATGATAGGAGCATAATATATGCTCCCAATGTTTTGTTGGTCTTTTTTTTGTAAATAATGACGTTTTTATCCATCCATCCATTTTCTTCCGCTTATCCGGGGTCGGGTCGCGGGGGTAGCAGCCTAAGTAGGGAGGCCCAGACTTCCCTCTCCCCAGCCACTTGGAGCAGCTCCTCTGGGGGAATCCCAAGGCGTTCCCAGGCCAGCCGAGAAACATAGTCCCTCCAGCGTGTCCTGGGTCTTCCTCTGGGTCTCCTCCCGGTGGGACATGCCCGGAACACCTCACCAGGGAGGCGTCCAGGAGGCATCCTAACCAGATGCCCGAGCCACCTCAACTGGCTCCTCTCGATGTGGAGAAGCAGCGGCTCTACTCCGAGTCCCTCCCGGATGACTGAGCTTCTCACCCTATCTCTAAGGGAGAGTCCAGCCACCCTGCGGAGAAAACTCATTTCAGCCGCTTGTATCCGAGATCTTGTTCTTTCGGTCACAACCCAAAGCTCATGACCATAGATGAGGGTGGGAACGTAGATCGATCGGTAAATTGAGAGCTTTGCCTTTCGACTCAGCTCTCTCTTCACCACGACAGACCGGTACAGCGCCCGCTTCACTGCGGACGCTGCACCTATCCGCCTATCGATCTCACGCTCCAGTTTTCCCTCATTCGTGAACAAGACCCCGAGATACTTAAACTCCTCCACTTGGGGCAGGACCTCCTCCCCGACCCGGAGAGGGCATGCTACCCTTTTCCGGCTCAAGACCATGGCCTCGGATTTGGAGGAACTGATCCTCATCCCGGCCGCATCACATTCAGCTGCAAACCGCTCCAGTGAAAGCTGTAGATCACGATCTGATGAAGCCAATAGGACCACATCATCTGCAAAAAACAGAGAAGCGATTCTAAGGCCACCAAAACGGATCCTCTCAACACCTTGGCTGCGCCTAGAAATTCTGTCCATAAAAGTTATGAACAGAATCGGTGACAAAGGGCAACCTTGGCGGAGTCCAACTCTCACTGGAAACGAGCCTGACTTACTGCCGGCAATGCGGACCAAGCTCTGACACCGGTCGTACAGGGACCTAACAGCCCATATCAATGGGCCTGGTACCCCATACTCCCGGAGTACCCCCCACAGAACCCCCCGAGGGACGCGGTCGAATGCCTTCTCCAAGTCCACAAAGCACATGTAAACTGGTTGGGCAAACTCCCACGCACCCTCCAGGACCCTGCTGAGGGTGTAGAGCTGGTCCAGTGTTCCACGACCAGGACGAAAACCACACTGCTCCTCCTGAATCCGAGGTTCGACTATCCGACGGACCCTCCTCTCCAGAACCCCTGAATAGACCTTACCAGGGAGGCTTAAGAGTGTGATCCCCCTATAGTTGGAACACACCCTACGGTCCCCCTTTTTGAATAGGGGAACCACCACCCCAGTCTGCCAATCCAAGGGAACTGCCCCCGATGTCCACGCGATATTGCAGAGTCGCGTAAGCCAACACAACCCCACAACATCCAGAGCCCTAAGGAACTCAGGACGAATCTCATCCACCCCCGGAGCCCTGCCACCGCGGAGCTTTTTAACCACCTCGGTGACCTCAGCTCCAGAGATTGGAGAGCCCGACCCAAAGTCCCCAGGCTCCGCTTCCTCAGTGGAAGACGTGCCAGTAGGATTGAGGAGGTCTTCGAAGTATTCCGCCCACCGACTCACAACATCCCGAGTTGAGGTCAACAGCACGCCATCCCCACCATAAATGGTGTTGGTCGCGTACCGCTTTCCCCCCCTGAGACGCCGGATGGTGGACCAGAATCGCCTCGAAGCCGTACGGAAGTCATTCTCCATGGCCTCTCCGAACTCCTCCCACGCCCGAGTTTTTGCCTCAGCAACCACCCGAGCCGCATGCCGCTTGGACTGCCGGTACCTATCTGCTGCTTCCGGGGTCCCACAGGCCAAAAAGGCCCAATAGGACTCCTTCTTCAGCTTGACAGCATCCCTCACCGCCGGTGTCCACCACCGGGTTCGAGGGTTGCCACCACGACAGGCACCAACAACCTTGCGGCCACAACTCCGATAAGCTGCCTCGACAATAGAGGCGCGGAACATGGCCCACTCGGGCTCAATGTCCCCCGCCTCCCTCGGAACGTGTTCAAAGCTCTCCCGGAGGTGGGAGTTAAAGCTCCGTCTTACGGGAGACTCTGCCAGACGTTCCCAGCAGACCCTCACAATACGTTTGGGTCTGCCAGGTCTGACCGGCATCCTCCCCCACCATCGGAGCCAACTCACCACCAGGTAGTGGTCAGTTGACAGCTCCGCCCCTCTCTTCACCCGAGTGTCCAAGACATGCGGCCGCAGATCAGATGAGACGACAACAAAGTCGATCATCGAACTACGACCTAGGGTGTCCTGGTGCCAAGAGCACATATGGACACCCTTATGCCTGAACATGGTGTTCGTTATGGACAATCCATGACGAGCACAGAAGTCCAATAACAGAACACCACTCGGGTTCAGATCAGGGGGGCCGTTCCTCCCAACCACACCCCTCCAGGTCTCACTGTCATTGCCCACGTGAGCGTTGAAGTCCCCCAGCAGAACAAGGGAGTCCCCAGGAGGCGCACTCTCCAATACCCCCTCCAAGGACTCCAAAAAGGGTGGGTAATCTGCGCTGCCGTTTGGCGCATAGGCACAAACAACAGTCAGAGCCCGTCCCCCCACACGTAGGCGAAGGGAGGCTACCCTCTCGTTCACCGGGGTGAACCCCAACGTACAGGCACCAAGATGGGGGGCAACAAGTATGCCCACTCCTGCTCGGCGCCTCTCACCAGGGGCAACTCCAGAGTGGAAGAGTGTCCAACCCCTCTCAAGGAAACTGGTTCCAGAGCCAGAGCCATGCGTTGAGGTGAGTCCGACTATTTCTAGCCGGAACCTCTCAACCTCACACACTAGCTCAGGCTCCTTCCCCACCAGAGAGGTGACATTCCATGTCCCAATGGCCAGCTTCTGTAGCCGAGGATCAGACCGCCAGGGTCCCCGCCCTCGGCCACCACCCATTCCACAATGCACCCGACCCCTTTGGCCCCTCCCACAGGTGGTGAGCCCATGGGAAGGGGGACCCACGTCTCCTCTTCGGGCTGTGCCCGGCCGAGCTCCATGGGTAAAAGCCCGGCCACCAGGCGCTCGCCAACGTGCCCCTCCTCCGGGCCTGGCTCCAGAGTGGGGCCCCGGTGACCCGCGTCCAGGCAAGGGAACATTGTTTCCAGTGATTTGACTCATCATAAGGGGTCTTTGGCGTTTTTATGCATTTTTATTTTTATTTATTTTTGCATCTTAAGATCCTATGATGTCATTGACTACTCGAGGTCTACTCGAGTTTTTTCATGTTAATGTCGAGTTTAAAAATGATGTACTCGTTCAACCCCTAGTTCACAGAGAAACTTATGCAGCAAACCAAACAGATTTAGCATGCAGGGAAACAGAAACCGACGATCATCTGGAGTGGTTCTGTGGTGAATCAGGACATGGTCTAAAATAAATGTTTCCAGAAGCTTCAGCTCTGCCGACTGTCTGCTCCATCACACAACAGGCAAAAGTCTGAAGCTCATATTTCATTCCAATAAACCAACCGCAGCTCCAGTTTTTCCAGAGAGCTCAGCTGCAGACACAGCAGACCGCTGGAAACATCTCTGACTGGGGGAGGTCAGAGCCTCGTTCAGGGACGGTGGCAGAGATGACTTCATCTGCTGCATACTTCATCTGCTGCATACTTCATCTGCTGCATACTTCATCTGTTGATTACTTCATCTGTTGCATACTTCATCTGCTGCATACTTCATCTGCTGCATACTTCATCTGCTGCATACTTCATCTGTTGATTACTTCATCTGCTGCATACTTCATCTGCTGCATACTTCATCTGCTGCATACTTCATCTGCTGCATACTTCATCTGCTGCATACTTCATCTGCTGCATACTTCATCTGCTGCATACTTCATCTGCTGCATACTTCATCTGCTGCATACTTCATCTGTTGATTACTTCATCTGTTGATTACTTCATCTGCTGCATACTTCATCTGTTGATTACTTCATCTGTTGATTACTTCATCTGCTGCATACTTCATCTGTTGATTACTTCATCTGTTGATTACTTCATCTGCTGCATACTTCATCTGTTGATGACTTCATCTGCTGCATACTTCATCTGCTGCATACTTCATCTGCTGCATACTTCATCTGTTGCATACTTCATCTGCTGCATACTTCATCTGTTGATTACTTCATCTGCTGCATACTTCATCTGTTGATTACTTCATCTGTTGATTACTTCATCTGCTGCATACTTCATCTGTTGATTAGTTCATCTGCTGCATACTTCATCTGCTGCATACTTCATCTGTGTGTGTTTTTGTTTAAACCAGGTCTCTCTTGTAAATGAGTCGTTGTAACTCAATGAGACTAACCTGTACAAATAAAGGTTCAATGAACATCTGGAGAATCATCCAGCAGTGAACACAGCTGCAATCAGAATCTGCTCAAATCAAAAACCAAGGCCCAGATTTTAACTGTTGGCCTGCTGGCTCTGTTAAAACCAGTAGACGTGTCAAACACACTTCAAACCACAGAACAATTCACTTCACAATCCCAGAACAACTCTCACTTCATCCTTTGTGATGGAAACAATACAACTGCTAATGTTGCTACAATTTCTCCACCTTCAGTCCTCCACCTTCAGTCCTCCACCTTCAGTCCTCCAACTTCTGTTCTCCACCTTCAGTCCTCCACCTTCTGTTCTCCACCTTCAGTCCTCCACCTTCTGTTCTCCACCTTCAGTCCTCCACCTTCAGTCCTCCACCTTCAGTCCTCCACCTTCTGTTCTCCACCTTCAGTCCTCCACCTTCTGTTCTCCACCTTCAGTCCTCCACCTTCTGTTCTCCACCTTCAGTCCTCCACCTTCTGTTCTCCACCTTCAGTCCTCCACCTTCTGTTCTCCACCTTCAGTCCTCCACCTTCTGTTCTCCACCTTCAGTTCTCCACCTTCAGTCCTCCTCCCTCAGTCCTCCACCTTCTGTTCTCCACCTTCAGTCCTCCTCCCACAGTCTTCCACCCTCAGTCCTCCTCCCTCAGTCCTCCACCCTCAGTCCTCCACCTTCTGTTCTCCACCTTCTGTTCTCCACCTTCAGTCCTCCACCTTCTGTTCTCCACCTTCAGTCCTCCACCTTCAGTCCTCCACCTTCTGTTCTCCACCTTCAGTCCTCCACCTTCAGTCCTCCACCTTCTGTTCTCCACCTTCAGTCCTCCACCTTCTGTTCTCCACCTTCAGTCCTCCACCTTCAGTCCTCCACCTTCTGTTCTCCACCTTCAGTCCTCCACCTTCTGTTCTCCACCTTCAGTCCTCCACCTTCAGTCCTCCACCTTCAGTCCTCCACCTTCTGTTCTCCACCTTCAGTCCTCCACCTTCTGTTCTCCACCTTCAGTCCTCCACCTTCAGTCCTCCACCTTCTGTTCTCCACCTTCAGTCCTCCACCTTCTGTTCTCTACCCTCAGTCCTCCACCTTCAGTCCTCCACCCTCAGTCCTCCACCCTCAGTCCTCCTCCCTCAGTCCTCCACCTTCTGTCCTCCACCTTCAGTCCTCCACCTCTAGGATCTCATTGGGATGTCTCCTGGTGTCTATAGACCTGGATCTGTCTCCATCTTAAATCCATGAAGGAACATCTGAACCAACAGAAACTACAATGTTCCTCTGAACCCTCTTTGAGTTTGAAAGAGGAACGCCTTCTGAAAGCAGGAAGTGGAACTAAGGAACGCCTTCTGAAAGCAGGAAGTGGAACTAAGGAACGCCTTCTGAAAGCAGGAAGTGGAACTAAGGAACGCCTTCTGAAAGCAGGAAGTGGAACTAAGGAACGCCTTCTGAAAGCAGGAAGTGGAACTAAGGAACGCCTTCTGAAAGCAGGAAGTGGAACTAAGGAACGCCTTCTGAAAGCAGGAAGTGGAACTAAGGAACGCCTTCTGAAAGCAGGAAGTGGAACTAAGGAACGCCTTCTGAAAGCAGGAAGTGGAACTAAGGAACGCCTTCTGAAAGCAGGAAGTGGAACTAAGGAACGCCTTCTGAAAGCAGGAAGTGGAACTAAGGAACGCCTTCTGAAAGCAGGAAGTGGAAGGAACGCCTTCTGAAAGCAGGAAGTGGAACTAAGGAACGCCTTCTGAAAGCAGGAAGTGGAAGGAACGCCTTCTGAAAGCAGGAAGTGGAACTAAGGAACGCCTTCTGAAAGCAGGAAGTGGAAGGAACGCCTTCTGAAAGCAGGAAGTGGAACTAAGGAGGGCCTCGTGTTTAGGACTCCATGTCAGGATCTGGTTCTCCTCCAGGGTTTAGTCACATCCATTACAGTAACGACCCCCATCAGTTGAGCTTCTCGGCTCATTAAAGTCATAAAAACTTGATTTAATCTGAACAACGGTTTGGATTTAACTGGCTCATAAAAGTTGAGAGAAAGAAACATCCAGATGTTGTCTTCAGGTCTCTGAGACACCAGGTCCAGGAGAGAACCCCAGACATCCATCGCTCCAGAGACGCTCTCCTCTCGGGACCCCTAAGCCCAAAGTCAGATTTTATTCATCATAAACATTTATTTTATATTTTCCATTTTATCTTTACTGTCTTTAAACTGGATTAAATCTATTCTCTTCATTTTCCCAACTAATTTTATAATAAAATGACTAAATGATCCGGTTTTAATCCAGACTCATCCTCAAGAACAAAAACTGAGTCAGATAATCCAGACAATAATCCTAAAACTTCTTTGGATTCATCCCACAAGCTTTAATGACAGGTTCAGATTATTAGATTGTAAATTCAGATTATTAGATCATCATACTCAGATTATTAGATTATTATATACAGATTATTAGATTGTAAATTCAGATTATTAGACTATCATACTCAGATTATTAGATTATTATATACAGATTATTAGATCGTAAATTCAGATTATTAGATGATCATACTCAGATTATTAGATTATCATATACAGATTATTAGATTATTAGATTCAGATTATTAGATTGTCATACTCAGATTATTAGATTATTATATACAGATTATTAGATTGTAAATTCAGATTATTAGACTATCATACTCAGATTATTAGATTATTATATGCAGATTATTAGATTATTAGATTCAGATTATTATGGATTCCTCAAGGCTCTAGATGATTATTAGATTATTATACTCATATTATAAAATGATTATACTCAGATTATTATCCTGCAGGTTCAGAGATTTGGATTAATTTTCATCAGAGTTAATCCAGTCAGTCTAAAAGATCCAGCTTTGAATCATTTCAGAAAATGAAACGTTTGCTCTTTGCTTTAAACCCAACGGGCCGAGGTTCTGCCATCTTCTGGTCCACAGAGTCCTGGACCAAAAGGAAAAACGTGGCTGGGACCGAGCCCAACCTGACGTCAGAACCGAGCTCCCAGCTGGTCCCGCGGACCGGCGGCAGCAGAACTGGTGTTTATAGAGAAACAGCTGGAAGAGACGGAGCTGCGTTCAGAAGATTCCACTTTAAAATCAAATGAGCCGTGAGTCACTGCCGGCTCCTCCGTACAGATGTTGTGTCCACTGTCTTACTACAGAGGACACAACATCTGCACAGAGATAGAGGACACAACATCTGTATGGAGACAGAGGACACAACATCTGTATGAAGACAGAGGACACAACATCTGTATGAAGGCAGAGGACACAACATCTGTACGGAGACAGAGGACACAACATCTGTATGGAGACAGAGGACAGAACATCTGTACGGAGACAGAAGACAACATCTACTGTGCTGCAGCCATCTGTCCCCTGAGGACGGTCTCAGGAGACATGTCAGAACTGCGACTGGTGGACGAGGTGAGGACACCCATGAATCCATCTGCTGCCTGAAGGTTCCTGTCAGAACCTGCAGGCAGGGACAGATCCTGAGGACAAACATCTGGCCTCTGCAGCAGCAGAAATATGGTTTGTTTATTTCCAGATGTGTCTGCTCCAACTGAAATGGAACATGAACGTCTTCAGAGAAGACGTCACCGTCCAGACAGCACACGGAGCTCCGTCCTCTCTCATGAGCAGTTCATCACCTGAGAGGACGTCGTGACCCGGTTCTACCAGTGTTTTTCATTCTTTCCACTGTAAAGAAGGGAGGAGGGGTGGGAGGAGCCAAACCCCTCGGGGTGAGGAGTTCACGCTCACCCAGAGTCATGGCTGACGCTCCCCAGCAAGCCTGGAGACGACTGCTTTACAAAATAAAAGCCCTGAGGACGTCAGAGTAAAGTCTGGAGACGACTGCTTTACAAAATAAAAGCCCTGAGGACGTCAGAGTAAAGTCTGGAGACGACTGCTTTACAAAATAAAAGCCCTGAGGACGTCAGAGTAAAGTCTGGAGACGACTGCTTTACAAAATAAAAGCCCTGAGGACGTCAGAGTAAAGTCTGGAGACGACTGCTTTACAAAATAAAAGCCCTGAGGACGTCACAGTAAAGCCTGGAGACGACTGCTTTACAAAATAAAAGCCCTGAGGACGTCACAGTAAAGTCTGGAGACGACTGCTTTACAAAATAAAAGCCCTGAGGACGTCACAGTAAAGTCTGGAGACGACTGCTTTACAAAATAAAAGCCCTGAGGACGTCACAGTAAAGTCTGGAGACGACTGCTTTACAAAATAAAAGCCCTGAGGACGTCACAGTAAAGCCTGGAGACGACTGCTTTACAAAATAAAAGCCCTGAGGACGTCACAGTAAAGTCTGGAGACGACTGCTTTACAAAATAAAAGCCCTGAGGACGTCACAGTAAAGTCTGGAGACGACTGCTTTACAAAATAAAAGCCCTGAGGACGTCACAGTAAAGTCTGGAGACGACTGCTTTACAAAATAAAAGCCCTGAGGACGTCAGAGTAAAGTCTGGAGACGACTGCTTTACAAAATAAAAGCCCTGAGGACGTCAGAGTAAAGTCTGGAGACGACTGCTTTACAAAATAAAAGCCCTGAGGACGTCACAGTAAAGCCTGGAGACGACTGCTTTACAAAATAAAAGCCCTGAGGACGTCAGAGTAAAGTCTGGAGACGACTGCTTTACAAAATAAAAGCCCTGAGGACGTCACAGTAAAGTCTGGAGACGACTGCTTTACAAAATAAAAGCCCTGAGGACGTCACAGTAAAGTCTGGAGACGACTGCTTTACAAAATAAAAGCCCTGAGGACGTCACAGTAAAGTCTGGAGACGACTGCTTTACAAAATAAAAGCCCTGAGGACGTCACAGTAAAGCCTGGAGACGACTGCTTTACAAAATAAAAGCCCTGAGGACGTCACAGTAAAGTCTGGAGACGACTGCTTTACAAAATAAAAGCCCTGAGGACGTCACAGTAAAGTCTGGAGACGACTGCTTTACAAAATAAAAGCCCTGAGGACGTCAGAGTAAAGTCTGGAGACGACTGCTTTACAAAATAAAAGCCCTGAGGACGTCAGAGTAAAGTCTGGAGACGACTGCTTTACAAAATAAAAGCCCTGAGGACGTCAGAGTAAAGTCTGGAGACGACTGCTTTACAAAATAAAAGCCCTGAGGACGTCACAGTAAAGCCTGGAGATGACTGCTTTACAAAATAAAAGCCCTGAGGACGTCAGAGTAAAGTCTGGAGACGACTGCTTTACAAAATAAAAGCCCTGAGGACGTCACAGTAAAGTCTGGAGACGACTGCTTTACAAAATAAAAGCCCTGAGGACGTCACAGTAAAGCCTGGAGACGACTGCTTTACAAAATAAAAGCCCTGAGGACGTCACAGTAAAGTCTGGAGACGACTGCTTTACAAAATAAAAGCCCTGAGGACGTCACAGTAAAGTCTGGAGACGACTGCTTTACAAAATAAAAGCCCTGAGGACGTCACAGTAAAGTCTGGAGACGACTGCTTTACAAAATAAAAGCCCTGAGGACGTCACAGTAAAGTCTGGAGACGACTGCTTTACAAAATAAAAGCCCTGAGGACGTCACAGTAAAGCCTGGAGACGACTGCTTTACAAAATAAAAGCCCTGAGGACGTCACAGTAAAGTCTGGAGACGACTGCTTTACAAAATAAAAGCCCTGAGGACGTCACAGTAAAGTCTGGAGACGACTGCTTTACAAAATAAAAGCCCTGAGGACGTCACAGTAAAGCCTGGAGACGACTGCTTTACAAAATAAAAGCCCTGAGGACGTCACAGTAAAGTCTGGAGACGACTGCTTTACAAAATAAAAGCCCTGAGGACGTCACAGTAAAGTCTGGAGACGACTGCTTTACAAAATAAAAGCCCTGAGGACGTCACAGTAAAGTCTGGAGACGACTGCTTTACAAAATAAAAGCCCTGAGGACGTCACAGTAAAGCCTGGAGACGACTGCTTTACAAAATAAAAGCCCTGAGGACGTCACAGTAAAGTCTGGAGACGACTGCTTTACAAAATAAAAGCCCTGAGGACGTCACAGTAAAGTCTGGAGACGACTGCTTTACAAAATAAAAGCCCTGAGGACGTCACAGTAAAGCCTGGAGACGACTGCTTTACAAAATAAAAGCCCTGAGGACGTCACAGTAAAGTCTGGAGACGACTGCTTTACAAAATAAAAGCCCTGAGGACGTCACAGTAAAGTCTGGAGACGACTGCTTTACAAAATAAAAGCCCTGAGGACGTCACAGTAAAGTCTGGAGACGACTGCTTTACAAAATAAAAGCCCTGAGGACGTCACAGTAAAGCCTGGAGACGACTGCTTTACAAAATAAAAGCCCTGAGGACGTCACAGTAAAGTCTGGAGACGACTGCTTTACAAAATAAAAGCCCTGAGGACGTCACAGTAAAGTCTGGAGACGACTGCTTTACAAAATAAAAGCCCTGAGGACGTCACAGTAAAGTCTGGAGACGACTGCTTTACAAAATAAAAGCCCTGAGGACGTCACAGTAAAGTCTGGAGACGACTGCTTTACAAAATAAAAGCCCTGAGGACGTCACAGTAAAGTCTGGAGACGACTGCTTTACAAAATAAAAGCCCTGAGGACGTCACAGTAAAGTCTGGAGACGACTGCTTTACAAAATAAAAGCACTGAGGACGTCACAGTAAAGCCTGGAGACGACTGCTTTACAAAATAAAAGCACTGAGGACGTCACAGTAAAGCCTGGAGACGACTGCTTTACAAAATAAAAGCACTGAGGACGTCACAGTAAAGTCTGATGAGAACAAGTCAAGCCTCGGATATAGTTGACGCGTCGCATAGGGCGCGCGGCCAAAGTGACGCAAACGCGACGTCCCCGCCCCCGCGCTTTGGCCAGCGCGTTGGTTTCGCGCGTGGTCGTGCACCTCCCAAATTTTGAAGCTCCGCAAGCCTAGCGCGCGCGCCGAATTGATTGACAGGTCGGGTAGGGACCTCCCCGACAGCCTTCACGCCAGAATCTGCAACTGTCTGCGCCGCTGTGGTCGTGGAAACGGCGTCGCGACGCATGGAGGAATGTTTTTTATGTGATTCAAATGTTTTAAATTCCCCGAGCGAGCGGAAAGCCATTTGTTTTTGTTGTGTGATTTCAAACAGTTCTTCTTCTACGGTAGATTTCTTCTTCTACACCCTTTCTTGCAACATATGCACAGGTTTTAGAGGGTACTGCCACCTGCTGGTCAGTAAAAGAACAGCACTTTGCCATGCGCTGCCGTGCCACACTATAAACGCATGCACAGTGCGTGCGCAGCACGCGCGCTCCAGCTTGCGGACCAAAGCGCGACTATATCCGAGGCTTCAAGCAGCGCGGACGCCTCTGGGTCAGAACCAGAACCTCGTCGCCTCCTTCAGCTCCTCTGACACCAACAGTGACCGAAGAGGAACGCATTATACGTCTACCTTATAATGTTTTGCTAGTTTTTTGATACTTTGTTAAAAAAAAAAGAAGAAAAAAAAAATCTTTTGTTTTTTTCTCTCTTTTGTTTTCTATTGTTTATTGTTTGTTTGTTTATTGTTTAATGAAATTCTATCATTGCTGTTCATTGTTCTTTAGTTTTAGCAGGTCGCTTTCGTAAATGAGCCCATGAGGTTCAAAAGATTTACCTGACTAAATAAAGGTTGAATGAATGACGCCTGTTTCAGCGTAATGGGACAACTCTCAGCTACTACCACTCTGGACCAGATTCTGTTCTGCAGTAGCTGTGGCGGCCATCTTGACCTGGGTTAACTCACAAAGTGCTGTGGCGGCCATCTTGACCTGGGTTAACTCACAAAGTGCTGTGGCGGCCATCTTGACCTGGGTTAACTCACAAAGTGCTGTGGCGGCCATCTTGACCTGGGTTAACTCACAAAGTGCTGTGGCGGCCATCTTGACCTGGGTTAACTCACAAAGTGCTGTGGCGGCCATCTTGACCTGGGTTAACTCACAAAGTGCTGTGGCGGCCATCTTGACCTGGGTTAACTCACAAAGTGCTGTGGCGGCCATCTTGACCTGGGTTAACTCACAAAGTGCTGTGGCGGCCATCTTGACCTGGGTTAACTCACAAAGTGCTGTGGCGGCCATCTTGACCTGGGTTAACTCACAAAGTGCTGTGGCGGCCATCTTGACCTGGGTTAACTCACAAAGTGCTGTGGCGGCCATCTTGACCTGGGTTAACTCACAAAGTGCTGTGGCGGCCATCTTGACCTGGGTTAACTCACAAAGTGCTGTGGCGGCCATCTTGACCTGGGTTAACTCACAAAGTGCTGTGGCGGCCATCTTGACCTGGGTTAACTCACAAAGTGCTGTGGCGGCCATCTTGACCTGGGTTAACTCACAAAGTGCTGTGGCGGCCATCTTGACCTGGGTTAACTCACAAAGTGCTGTGGCGGCCATCTTGACCTGGGTTAACTCACAAAGTGCTGTGGCGGCCATCTTGACCTGGGTTAACTCACAAAGTGCTGTGGCGGCCATCTTGACCTGGGTTAACTCACAAAGTGCTGTGGCGGCCATCTTGACCTGGGTTAACTCACAAAGTGCTGTGGCGGCCATCTTGACCTGGGTTAACTCACAAAGTGCTGTGGCGGCCATCTTGACCTGGGTTAACTCACAAAGTGCTGTGGCGGCCATCTTGACCTGGGTTAACTCACAAAGTGCTGTGGCGGCCATCTTGACCTGGGTTAACTCACAAAGTGCTGTGGCGGCCATCTTGACCTGGTTAACTCACAAAGTGCTGTGGCGGCCATCTTGACCTGGGTTAACTCACAAAGTGCTGTGGCGGCCATCTTGACCTGGTTAGTGATTACTTGGTTAAAATGTGTCCATTGCTTCAGGAGATATTTTGCTAACAGACAGTGAAAAACATTATATTCTGTTTGGAGACGCTTCAGGACTGATCGTGAACAAACTGCTCCTTCTGACACGAGGCAGCTGGTGGTTTGAGCCCAGGGCAGCAGGAGGGTTCATAAAACTCCTGAACGGGTCCACATGACAAGAACTCATTTTACTGTAATTCATTTCTGCATGTTGGAGTGAAACTATTATGACTTGCTGCCATGAAGGGCGGGCGATCATGTAAAAGCTTGAGGGTGTTTGTCCAGTCTGGACCCAGATCCAATAAATTCAGATAAATACCTTCGGATGTGGTCTGCTGGCCCGTCACAGGTAAGCTGTCCCCCTTGGCGTACTGAGCAGAAACCTGGACTTGGTAGCGGGTCAGAGGGGTGAGGCGGGGGAGGAGGACGGTCAGCTTGTCCCCGGGAACGGACACGGACACATAATGTCCGTCGATGTCGTCTTTGGGCTTGAACTGGACCACGTAGGACTCAACGTTGTTGGAGTCTATCTGCCACGAGGCCCGGAAGCTTCTAGGCCCCACCTCAGAGAAGGACAGGGACTTGGGCTGGACCAGTTCTGCAGGAGGGGGGACATAAAAACAGTTTATGACTTGATCCAACACACATCAGATTTTCTCAATCATCTCATATTTCTGTAAGAAGCCTCTAAAACTCCTGGATGGACCAAACAAATCTATCAAATAACAGGAAGGATGAAGACGAGCTTGAAGTGAGGGTTGAACAGCCGCTCCAGAGGACCCCGGTCTGATGAGCTGACCTGGAGAACGGGCAGGCAGGTGAGCAGTTCAGAAACATAAGGAAGGCCATGTCCACTTACACGTTTCAAAACAAAAAAAATACATTTTAAATGGATTGGCAGCCAATAAAGACATTTTGAAACTTGAACTTTAAAACTGCTGCTGGACGAACAGGCCTCATGGCCAAAGGGCTGTAACAAGGTTGGAGAGCCGTATCATGGATGAAGGGCTGCACAGTGGCCGAAGGGCCATATCGTAGCCGAAGGGCTGTATCATGGCCAAAGGGCCATACTCACCAGGTACAAACATCTCCTTTAACAACACTTTCCTTTTCTGGTCAAGACATCCCCCTCTCCACCTCTGTTACTAATCTTGTAATAAAAATGGACTCTCATCTTACATTTGAAAATCACATTAAGCTTCTGTTTAAAACTTGCTTCTTCCATCTTCGAAACATCTCCAGACTTCGCCCATCTCTGACTTTTTCTGATGCTGAGAAACTCGTCCATGCTTTTGTCTCCTCCAGGCTCGACTACTGCAACTCCCTGTTTATTGGAATCCCTGGTAAAACCTTCAGAAGCTTCAATATATTCAAAACAGTGCAGCAAGGATCTTGTTGAGAGTTCGTAAATTTGAACATATTACACCCATTCTCCATAACCTCCATTGGCTTCCTGTCACCTACAGAATTCAGTACAAAACTGCTCTCATTACACATCAATGCTTACATGGAACTTCACCAGATTATCTAAAGGACATTCTTGTTCCATACTCATCCACCCGTCTCTGCGGTCACAGAACAGTAATCTCCTTCACATTCCGAGAACCAAATTAAGGACCATGGGAGACCGGGCTTTCAGTGTGGCTGCCCCCCGCCTGTGGAACTCTCTTCCTGACTGCCTGAGAGCTCCACAGTCACTGGTTGACTTTAAGAGCGGCTTGAAGACCTTTCTTTTCAACCGAGCATACTCTGCCTCCTCATGATTCTACTTTTGATCTTAGTTGATACTGTTATTGATTTTACTTGTTTTATTACTTGTTTTATTGACCTTTAATTTTGTTGCACTTTGTAGCACTTTGAGATTTTCATTAATGAAAAGTGCGTTATAAATTAAATTCATTATTATTATTATTATTATTATTATACTGTATTGTGAACGAAGGGCCATATCGTAGCCGAAGGGCTGTATCATGGCCAAAGGGCCATACTCACCAGGTACAAACATCTCCTTTAACAACACTTTCCTTTTCTGGACAAGACATCCCCCTCTCCACCTCTGTTACTAATCTTGGAATAAAAATGGACTCTCATCTTACATTTGAAAATCACATTAAGCTTCTGTTTAAAACTTGCTTCTTCCATCTTCGAAACATCTCCAGACTTCGCCCATCTCTGACTTTTTCTGATGCTGAGAAGCTCGTCCATGCTTTTGTCTCCTCCAGGCTCGACTACTGCAACTCCCTGTTTATTGGAATCCCTGGTAAAAACCTTCAGAAACTTCAATATATTCAAAACAGTGCAGCAAGGATCTTGTTGAGAGTTCGTAAATTTGAACATATTACGCCCATTCTCCATAACCTCCATTGGCTTCCTGTCGCCTACAGAATTCAGTACAAAACTGCTCTCATTACACATCAATGCTTACATGGAACTTCACCAGATTATCTAAAGGACATTCTTATTCCATACTCATCCACCCGATCTCTGCGGTCACAGAACAGTAATCTCCTTCACATTCCGAGAACCAAATTAAGGACCATGGGAGACCGGGCTTTCAGTGTGGCTGCCCCCCGCCTGTGGAACTCTCTTCCTGACTGCCTGAGAGCTCCACAGTCACTGGTTGACTTTAAGAGCGGCTTGAAGACCTTTCTTTTCAACCGAGCATACTCTGCCTCCTCATGATTCTACTTTTGATCTTAGTTGATACTGTTATTGATTTTACTTGTTTTATTACTTGTTTTATTGACATTTAATTCTGTTGCACTTTGTAGCACTTTGAGATTTTCATTAATGAAAAGTGCGTTATAAATTAAATTCATTATTATTATTATTATTATTATTATTATTATTATTATACTGTATTGTGAACGAAGGGCTGTATCATGGCCAAAGTGCCGTATGATGGCCGAAGGGCTGTATGATGGGCAAAGGGCCATATGGTGGCCGAAGGGCCGTTTCATGGCCAAAGAGCTGTTTCATGGCCGGAGGGACATATGATGGTGAAAGGGTTGTATTGTGGCTGAAGGACCGTATGGTGGCCTAAGGGCCATATCATGGACGAAGGGCCACATGGTGGCCGAAGGGCCGTAAGGTGGCCAAAGATATGTATGGGGGCCGAAGGGCTGTATCATGGCCAAAGTGCCATATGGTGGCCGAAGGGCCGTATTATGGACAAAGGGCCTTATGGTAGCCAAAGGATCGTATGATGGCCGAAGGGCCGTATGGTGGCTGAAGGGCCGTATGGTGGCTGAAGGGCCGTATGATGGCCGAAGGGCCGTATGATGGCCGAAGGGCCGTATTATGGACAAAGGGCCTTATGGTAGCCAAAGGATCGTATGATGGCCGAAGGGCCGTATGGTGGCTGAAGGGCCGTATGATGGCCGAAGGGCCGTATGATGGCCGAAGGGCCGTATTATGGACAAAGGGCCTTATGGTGACCAAAGGGCTGTATCATGGCAGAAGGGCTGTATTATGGTTGAACAGCCGTATGGTGGCCGAAGCGCCGTATGGTGGCCGAAGGGCCGTTTCATGGCCAAAGAGCTGTTTCATGGCCTGAGGGTCATATGATGGCCAAAGGGTTGTATTGTGGCCGAAGGACCGTATGGTGGCCGAAGGGCCATATCATGGATGAAGGGCCACATGGGGGCCGAAGGCCTGCCATTAAAAAAGGTCAAGTTTACTGCTGATTTCATCTGTCGACCTTAAGATTCACATAAATTTTGACCCATACATTTGTGACAATCATAAACAAAACAAAATAAAAAGAGGAAACATTTCATAAAATATTCTACAGAGTAATTATTAATAAACGTCAGACATGAAACAACAATCAGATGTGTGTTTTGTTGTGTATTTGTGTTTAACGCAAAAGGACTTTGAGTCAAAGAGACAATCTGAAGGAGGAGCCAGCTGGAAGGACATGTTGTGTTGTAGGTCTCTGGAGAGATGTTCTGCTGCGTGTTCTTCAATCCTGTTGAAAACATTTTACTTTCACTCCTTCATCTTTGACTCGGTGAACTTGACCCGGATCTTGTGGGTTTTTACAGCCATTTAAAAACATTTAAATCCCACTTTCATAGTTAAAAACAAAGATCTTATTGTTACATATTTTACTAACAGAGCACTTCACTCTCAGACTGCAGGTTTACTTGTGGTTCCTAGAGTTTCCAGCAGCAGAATGGAGGAAGATCTTTCAGTTGTCAGGCTCCTCTCTTGTGGAACCAACTTCCAGTTTCTGTCCATGAGACTGACACATTGTCCAGTTTGAAGACTGGGATTAAGATCTAAAAAAGTTAAGTCTGGTCCTTCTGGACATTCAAAAATCAAAACAAAACAAAACAAAAAAATGTAGAAACGTTTCGTCTTTCGTCTGAAAGACTTCCTCAGTCTGAGCTGCTGTATTCAGCTCAGTCTTATAAATAGCACCCTCTCACAGTGGATCAACCAGTTGGCTGATGACAGCCTGAAACCAGCTGCTCACATGATCAAGGAGGACCATCAGCCTAACGATGGATCGTTAGCACCCTGATGGTTGTTTGCTATTCACAGAGGGCTGAGTGATACTAGCAATAACAGCATTGTAAGAGGGGGACAGTTGAACCCGGAGGCCTCCACCTCTGTTTAATGATGGACGGTTTCTTTTCACAAAGATGGCCTCCTTTACTCCTCTCTCAAACCATCGTTCCTCTCTATCAAGGATGTGAACATCTTCATCCCTGAAAGAGTGACCTCTGACCTGGAGATGAGTGTAGACCACAGAGTCCTGACCTGATGATGTTGATCTTCTGTGCTGGGCCATCCTTTTGGCCAGTGGCTGTTTAGTTTCCCCGATATAAGACTGATCACCCTCCTGACACTGAACAGCATACACAATATTACTCTGTTTGTGCCGGGGGACTGGATCTTTGGGATGAACCAGTCTTTAATGTATTTTGGGGTTTAAAAGCCACTGGGACGTTGTGTTTAGAAAATAAACGTCTCAATGTCTCTGAAACTCCTGCAACATCTGGAATGACCACTGGTCTGGGTCTGGGTTCCTTCTTTTCACCTGATGGCTGCTGGAGTCCTGTTTGGGTTTCTTCTTTCAGGAAGGCCCAGTTAGGATATCCACATTTCTCTAGAGCCTGTTTTGTGTGTGATTTCTCTTCTGTCTGGCTGCTGAGTTAGTGGGGACGCTGTCTGCTCTGTGGTACAGAGTCCTGATGACTCCTAACTTGTGCTCCAGAGGGTGATGGGAGTCAAACTGTAAATACTGGTCTGTGTGTGTGGGTTTGCGGTACACCTCAGTTTGCAAATTTCCTCTATCAGAAACTGAGACCTCACAGTCCAAGAAAGCCAACCTGCCATTTTTTACATCTTCTCGTGTGAACTTGATATATTTATCCACAGAGTTGATGTGATCAGTGAAATGTTGGACTTCCTGAGATTTAATTTTAACCCAGGTGTCATCAACATACCTGAACCAATGACTTGGTGGTCTCCCTGAAAAGGACGTCAACTGAACGAACTAAAATTATTTTTAAAGTTGGAAACTATGTAATACAACAGAAAACTCCTGGAAGCAATAATCAGCTGAGGACAGACACAGGAGCTGGAACCAAGGGACAAAACGACTGAAATGGACACAAAACCCCAAAAACAAGAATAAAAAATGTGAGTGAAGAAAATACACAGAAGACTGCTGGAGGACAGATGGAGAACATCTCCCCCCTCTACTGCTTGCTCTGCTTTCCATGGTTGTCTTTGGAATTATTTCAACACCAGGACCATAGGAACCACATCTGAACCATACAAATTACACCTAGACCATAGGAACTACATCTGAACCATACAAATTACACCTAGACCATAGGAACCACATCTGAACCATACAAATTACACCTAGACCATAGAAACCACACCTGCCATAGAAACCACAGCTGGACCAGACATTCTGTGTCTCTTAGACCCCAGCTAATCAATGGCTGCCCATCCTGATCCTGGTCCTGCTGGAGATGTGTTCTTCTACTATCACCTACTTAGGTTGGACACACAGATGATGTTTGTAGTTTCTCTGACTCCAAGTTGGCGGATCTACTTTCATCACTTGTGATATAAAGTTTCAGATCATTGTTGAGTCATAAATTCACCTTGAACAGTTTTTGAGCCATGCACGTGGAGCTGATCCTTTATTCTTCTGTGCTTCAGAACCCATTCTGGGTAAATACCTGAGTTATGGTGGATGAAACTGAAGCTCCATCCATCATCTTTCATCTGGAGAACCCGAAGGCTCTCATACTTTGCTCTGAATTCCAGAGTTATAAATCACAGAAGAACCGACGGCAGAGAACGACAGCGCCCCGAGGGCCGAGCACAAACTGACGGAGAAAAGTCTCTGAGAAAAACAGGAGAAGACATTTGGGACTGCTGGAGAGAAAGTGGGAGCTTGGAGTCGAAGGTCTGACCCAGATGTCAGATGATAAAGAGGCGGAGCCCGCGGGTCCTGCCGACGCCATCAGCCAGGCTACATGAAACAGCTGCGGCAGGGGATCCGTGTGCTGGACCCAACTCTGAGCGCCGACACAACGCCAGAGGCGCAGAAGAATCATACAACCAGCCATTAACGTGGGCGGGGGCAGACTGGGAACACGTTTGTGTCCAACGTGCTCCTTTAACTGGCTTCACTGGTCTGAACTGGTCGACAGGTCCGATGGTTCCACAGTCACATTTTGTTTATGAAGTAATGGCTAAATCTAATAAAAAAAAACTGGACCATTTAGAACAGGCAACAGGCTCTGATGATCTGGATGAGATTTTAAAAAATCCTTGAGTTTCATGAGTGCAGAAATTGCAACAATAACATCCCAGCTGAGAACTTCTGATGGGGTTGTTTGACGAAGCTAAACAATTGAAATTACAATGAAATCTCAAGGATAAAAAAAATAATGCAATTTGAAGAAAAACTTGATGATTTGGAACAACTATCAAGACAAGACAATCTTATCATGACTGGTTTAGAGATAAAACGATCGTTTTCAAAAGCAACATCTGGAGAAGAAACAACTGAAGATTCGTCTCCACAGGACAAACGGATCTTAGAAGAGCAGGTGGTCTCTTTTCTGCAGACCAAGAAGATTGACACAAGTCACGAGGACATCTCTTTGTGTCATACCCTGCCTAGCAAAATGGACAAATCAAAACCGGTTATTGTTATGAAACTCATTAGCAAGAAAGTAAGGAACAATATAATAATACAGGTAGTCCCCGATTTACGAGCGCTCTGATCTGCGAGGTTCCAGACTTACGAGCTGCGAATTTTTGGAAAAAACGAAAAAAATACTGACTTTTCATGTGTTTTTTCACCACAGTTAGTTAGTTAAGCATATGGACACACGTTTCCGATCATTTTTATGCACTCATAAGCAGTTTTTGGATGAAAATAGAGTGTTTTTAGTCGCGCTAGCGAAAACCGTTCCAATTTACGAGCGAAATTCCGGATTTACGAGAGAAATGGCGGCCGTTCCAAATTACGAGATTTCCGGTTTACGAGCGCCTCGTTGTAACGGATCTCGCTCGTAAATCGGGGACTACCTGTACAGGCAAAAAAACTAAAGGGAACAAATGTTTATATAAATGAACATTTAACCCAAAAAAATGAAAATCTTACACATGAGGCACGGTTATTAAAAACGGAAAAAAATATTTTCAACATGGACAAGAAATGGTAAAATTTGGATAAAAGAACATGATGGATCACAAGCGAAAATAATGAAGGAAATGAAGGACTTGGATAAATATAAATAAATCTAGTAGAAAATAATTTACATATTGTATATAATTGTAAATAGGCAATATTTAAAAATACTAAATGGACAAATACACTGAATTAAATGACGTATGATGACTCTGTACTTAATGTTGAAGAGGTCATAGATAGTAATTATTTTCCAATCAGTAATGAAAGCAAATATTACGATAATGTTCAGTTTAACAATATAAACTTAAACAATGAAAGCTTTTCCATTGTACATTTAAATTGCAGAAGTTTGAATGCAAACATATCTAACATATCAAATTACTTAAATGGATTAAATCAAAGTTTTAAAATAATAGCACTATCGGAGACCTGGTTAAATGAAAGAAATGTAAGTAATGCTTACATTGACGGATACACATTATATCACATGAACAGACAAAACAAATGGGGTGGAGGTGTGGCTATATTCATAAAAAATGAAATGAAATGTAAATTAGTTAGCGAAATGTCTATACTTGTTGATAATATGTTAGAAATGATAACAATTGAAATTATAAATAATAATGGAAAAAATATCATTGTAAGCTGTGTTTATCGATCTCCATCCTCAAACATTGAGTTATTTACTGATAAAATTTTAGAGTTGCTAGAAAAGAGTAGAAATAAATAAAAAAATTATGTGTGGAGATTTCAATATTGATATGGGAAATATTACTGATTCGAATAATACCAGAACGTTCATAAATTCAATGTATAGTTCAAATCTGCATCCATTAATATCTAATCCAACAAGAATCACAATTCAAAGTGCTACAATAATTGATAAAATTTTTACAAATGTAAATAATGGTGATGTACTGAGTGGCATTCTAAAGACTGATCTCAGTGATCACTAACCAGTCTTCATTATTTATAAAAGTGATGTTGGTAGAATCAAATCTACCACAAGAAAAAGTAAAATAATAAACACATTTAAAAAAAGCATCAGATAAATTTAAAGTCGAATTGGATAAACAAAAATGGGATGATGTGTATGTAGATGATGTAAATAAATCTTATGATAATTTTATGACGATTTTGGAGGTCCTTTATTAAATAAAATTGTGTACAAGAAAATTACAAAAGGAAAAATAATATTGATCATCCTTGGATGACCAAAGGTTTGAGAAATGCATGTATAAAAAAATCATCTGTATTCATGTTTCTTGAAATCTAGAACTCAGGAGGCTGAGGCTAAATACAAAAAGTACAAAAATAAATTAGTTGGGATTATAAGGAAACACAAAAAGGAATACTATAGCAATTTATTACATAAATGTGGTGGTGATATGCACTCAACATGGAATAAACAGTGTTCTAAAAAAGTACAAGGTTGGAACAAGACTTTCACAACATTTTGTGGAAAACGATGTTGAAATCTATGATGAGAGGCGGCCGTGGCGTAGTGGTAAGGGCAGTCGTCTCCCGATCGGAAAGTTGGCGGTTTGACTCCCGGGACCCGCACCATGTGTCGTTGCGTCCTTGGGCAAGACACTTAACCCTGAGTTGCTCCCGGTAGGACTGGAAAGCACCTTGCATGGTAGTCTGCCGCCACCGGTTTATGAATGTGTGTAGCATTCAATATATGTGTAGCACTTTGAGATTTTCAGTAATGAAAAGTGCATTATAAATTGAATTAATTATTATTATTATTAATTATGAGAGGGAAATTGTTAATGGATTTAATGATTATTTTGTAAATGTTGGGTCTAATCTCGCAGCAATGATTCCTAAAGTAGATCTTAATGTTAGTAATATAAAAATGGGTTGTATAAGCAGTATGTTTCTGGGTGGAACAAATGAGGAGGAAATTATGAAAATAGTAAATAATATTGCAGATAAAAGATCAAAGGATTGTGAAGATTTGGATATGGTGGTAGTAAAGGAAATAATAAGTCATGTCATTGTGCCATTTACATATATCTGTAATTTGTCATTTTTAAAAGGCATTTTCCTGACAGAATGAAAATTGCTAAAGTAATTCCTCTTTATAAAAATGGTGATAAGTGTGTATATAGAATTATAGACCTATACAGTTTCTCTTTTGCCACAATTCTCAAAAATTCTCAAAAGATTGTTTGTGAATAGACTAGATAGATTCCTTGATAAACAAAATATTTTGAGCAATAGTCAGTATGGTTTCAGATCAAATAATTCTACATCCTTGGCTTTGATGGAATTGATGGAACAAGTTACAACAGCAGTTGATGAAAAGAAACATTGTATAAGTTTATTTGTGGATTTAAAGAAGGCTTTTGATACTATTGATCACACCATATTAATTGCTAAATTAAATCAATATGGTATCAGAGGACCTGCATGTGGATCAGTAGTTATCTGAGAGATAGAAAACAATTTGTTCAGATTGATAATGCACGTTCTAATTTACTCAGAACTTCATGTGGAGTACCACAAGGTTCAGTCCTTGGACCAAAAGTTGTTTATTTTATATATGAATGATCTAATTGAAGTGTCTGATATCCTCAAATGTGTTTTATTTGCTGATGATACAACTTTTTTTGTTTGGGTGAAGACTTGGAAAGGATGTTTGTAGTGATAAAGAAGGAGTTTGAAAATATACAAATTTGGTTTAAACAAAATAATCTATCATTGAATATTGATAAAACCAATTTTATGATATTTAGTTTAAAAAACTTTTGGATTTTTCTTTTGAAATTGATGGTATAAAGATATGTAGAGTAAATGAGGTTAAGTTT